>JAWZYV010010910.1:0-232500 GCA_038373885.1 Cheiracanthium punctorium | reverse complement strand
ATATAATATTTTTTTTTAAATAAAAACGTAAAGGAAGACAGTAACTCACGTACATACACAATAAAGAAAAAAGAAAAAAAAGGGGGGGGGGAGTAGACGAAGAAAGTGAAAAGAACCTTACAACAGCAACTTCCAAGCAGAATGAACGAAAGGAACGGAAGAACCATCGTTCACAAGACGATCTAAGTGCTGGGTAATGGAAAAACCTTCCAAAAAATCCAGATGGGACAAAGACGAGGAGTGCACAAAATCTTAGCCTTAGAAAACTGAAAACGATGATTGGAATTCCAACAATGTGAGGCAATAGAAGATTTGGAAAGTTCGTGCTTAGAAACATATCTCTCATGCTCTTTGAGCCTAAATTTGAGAGCTCTTCTGGTCTGACCAATATAGCCCAAATCACAAGATTCACAAGGAATATAATAAACACCCCAACGGTTCTCAGTAGGAATAGGATATTTAAAGGAAGAAAATTTAAGTTTATTGACAGGTTTAAAAACGACTTTGAAGCCGAAATTTTTGAGAAGTTTAGAAATATTGTAGCATAAAGGTGAAAAGAAAGGTAGTACAATTAATTCGTTGTGAAAATTATTAGTATTAGTAGAAGTATTAGGCTTATTAAATTTAGAAACAGCTTTATCAATAATAGAGGGGCTAAAACCACGAGAAACAGCTAAGGATTTTAAGTAACTAAATTCATTATTAAGAGATGAAGAATCAGAGCAAATTTTGATAGCACGAAACACATAAGTGTAAAAAGCAGAAAGTTTTTGCTGGTAAGGATGATTAGATAGGGCATGAGGAGGTAAAGATATAGAAAAGGGTTTGCGGAAAACAGAAGTAGAGAAACCGTCAGGATTCCTAGAAACAAGAACATCCAAAAAAGGTAAAGAATTGTTGCACTCCTCTTCTAGAGTAAATTGGATACACGGATCAACAGAATTAACAATTAAAAATAAGTTAGAAATATCACAATTGGAATCCACTAGAACGAAAGTATCGTCAACATATCTGACCCAGCACGGAAAATTAAAGACCTTGAAGCGCTTCTCTTCAAAATAATGCATATATATTCAAAATACAACGCTGTAAATTTCGATCTTCGTTGTCATTTTATAACAGCTTTGTTTCTTGTTGAAGATACCAAAATTCATGACATGAATGTCATCATATCGTAGCCATTTAAATCCGGAATCTGCAATTCTTAGTGCAAATTTTATGCTCAGTGCATCTTCAGTAGTATTAAAAACTTGGTCAACCAATGATTTTATGTTTTTTTTTTCCTGTACATTTTACCAATAACCAATCATCAACAGTAGGTTTCTGATTGATAAAATAGTCACATTGAGTAGTTAAAAGTATTCTTAATTTTTCGAAATAGTAACACCCCTGTTCCCTGAAATTCCGAATAAAAGAATTTTTTTCCCTGAATAAAAGAATTTTTTTAAGATTTCCTTCTTTTAAAGAAAATCTTAATTGTAACCTTGTTGCTTTTCTTTCTTTCACGCTCTTTCAATACCTCTTCTTCAATCTTTTATTTTTTTGGAAATGGAAATCAAAATAGATGATTTTGCTCTTTTCTAAATCCTTTCATATCTCTAGGCAAATATTTTTATAACTTAGACAAGTATGATGCAGCCCCATTCTTAGTATCACAAGTACCCCTACTACAACCATTACCATTGATTAACAAGCTATAGCTGAATAAAATACGCAGATATTCAAACTATTTTAAATTTAAAATTTACTTGGAAATAATTTTTACAATTATTAGGTTTACTACTACGCCTGAAAACGAAGTTCGAATACAAAAGTCACTCGCCTTAATATATACTTCATACAATAAAGACAATAATATTTATTCAGCACACTTTCAAAATGGAACCGAAGTACATGATTTCTTTTCCACATTGAAACTATGAATACATTTAGATGTTGTCAGTTTAAAAATAAAAATGAACGAATCCAAGACAAAAATGTAGTGGCTTAAGTATTCCGTCCCTGAGACTTTCCCATGTCAGGTATTCTCAATCTGCCCTATGTAATTCACATACTCTTAATGGAGTTTTCTATTTATTTCAGCTAATTAATGCATTGGACCGTATATGCTGTGTCTTTTTGAATATAATTATTTATAAAATCAGATTTACACTATCATCTGCGTGTATGTATTACAATGTATTTTCTTCTTTCTAGAAACAAAAAGTGCAAGAATGTCTTCTCTCTTTCTTTAGTTCGTAATAAAAAAGTTTTCACAATGTTGAGCAGCTTTACATTATATGATTGTACTTTGCAGTGTTCAATGGGAATTTGATTCATATCTGCACTGCGTAGGATGAAATGAAAATACCTTTTGCAGTTCAGCAAAGTCAGTGTTAATTTCACAATTTATTCAGCATCAATCCGTTACCTAAACACAACGGTTAAAGCTAGTACCTAAAGGGGACAGAATTTAAAACGATCTTTTGGAAAGCACGTAAGATACCCCTGAATTAAGCTATTGAAAAATCAAATATTTAAACGTAAAAATCTTTAAATTCAGCTTTTACAGACATTTCTGCTACGACAGAAGAAAGTGATTTCTGCAATCACAAAATGCCAATGTAAAAACCATGGATGATATTTCTGTGGTGCAATTTTTTTTTATACTCTTGAAAATTAATTTCAGTTAAAAGTGCAATTAAAAATAAAAATTATTTGCAATTTTTTAGTGACAAGGATTTACTAAAAACATGTTTTTTCCTACTATAATGAAGCTGATGATGGATGCATATTTTTAAAATGCTGTTAAAAGTAAGTTGTGCATATATAATTATCAAAAGGGACACTTTCTGTATATGAAAAGATAGAGTATGACTTCATTTTATAAATATGAATTTAAATAAAGAATATACATTGCCCATTTATTTAACAACATTTTGAATTCATGAATACGGCACACCATACGGAAAACTTCCGAAAAGCAAAATAATAGATATATTTTCTGCAACTATTGTTGAATGTGTTAAAGACAGATGTCGAATTTCCATGAAATGTGTAAGTATCTTTTATCATACGAATGACGAATCGCTGATGTTGTGCTGTTATTTTTTATTCCAATTTTCTTCAGTATATTTAAAAAAAATTGAATTGACAAAAACTTTATTTCAGAATGATTTGATATTCAAATTCCTCAAAGCAAAAAAGGTGATTAGTATTTGTGGTGATTAGTATTTAAAGGTGTAAGTATTTTTCGTGTAGGATAATCAGAAAAGATATTTACTCTTGCATTTAGTTGAAAATTTTATATTAATAATTTTCATCTGCTCACGCATAGGAACATCATGTGCCACTATGGAAACAATCATCAGCAGAAGTAATAATGAAAGGAAATAAACTAAGGGAAACTATTAAATATTACATGATATAATGTAGCAATTATACGCATTGCAACAGCATTTTGCAGCTTATTTCAAACAAATGGTAACACATTTGAATTTCCTTTCTATCACGGATAAGTATTATTTTTTTATCTATTACAGATAAATTGAAAAAATGTCCAAAATAAGGGGGGAAAATGGGAACGAAAATGAAAATCTCTTTTTGATAATTTTAAAAAAGTGACATTTTTAAATTTTTTTATGTGACTTCCTTGAAAAAAAAACAGTCAGTAGTGATCCATACACTAATGAAGTGATGCACAAAATTTAAGAATTGTATTCTAATAAGTGTCAGAGATATGAAGATATATGTTTGGTAAACCAAACAAGTTTTTAATGTGCCTTGAATGGAAAAAATCGCGTTGGATAATTGCGTTTAGCGGAATTACGAAAGAAAATGATTTTTTTGCACTCAGGCCATAAATGTTTATATTCAAATTCATGTATAGCCCCGTACAAGTTTTGTTTAAAGACATCTCTGGGACGTTATGAAATGCTGAAATTTTGTTCATCTCCTCATTGTGTTTGGGGAGCATTTTATTACTTGGGAATTTTTGTGAAGGGGTCTGTATAAAAATTTTAAAACAGCGTAACTTTCAAAATCAAGGAAATTTTTGCGTAGTATTCTTTTCTACCTTATTTTAACGATTATTTCATTTTACACTGCTCATTTGTCTCTCGTGGAAAAAGATCCTTTTTGGACTGCTGCCATCCTTTCCGGAGAATATAGACTAAATACCATAATTAAAACTCCCTGAAAAAGCAAAACATATAGAAGGATTGAGAAGTAGATTAAAAAAAATCTAAATGAGAGAACATCAAAGTAACCAACTCAAAACACCAAGATTGTGAAGAAATGGAATGGAGGCCTTTTTTCTAGAGTTAGGCATCCGTGCACTATGGATCATTTACCTCTTTTAAAAGGATATTTGAGCCACGATGAGACGAAAAAAATTAAAACAAATAAATAAAATAAACAATAAAATTCAATAAAAGTTGCTATCTTCTTCATTTTTCGATTTTAGTGGGTATTAGAAAAAATCAATTTTTTTACAGCAGTATTTTATTTTACAATACGATATTACAAAATAGTAAATCAATAAATCACGAAAATAATAAAATAATAAAATTTTAAAATTATCTCTAAAATTCCTGTTTCCTTTATTTCCGGTGTGGAATTTATAACCTAAACTCAAAAAATTGGTCTTTAAATGCATAAATTTAAAATATTTCAAGCGCGTAAAGCTTAATGATATATAATGTTATATCATATATATAATACAGTTTAATAATATATAATAATTTTTCTTTCTTAATAATAATAATAGTAGACAATTTTCGATGCATTTAAACTCTATTACTCTAAAAAGTTCTAAGAATAGCTTTTCTTTATATATCCTCAAGCGAAAGTTTCTATTTTGAGGGTAAAAATCAAATGCAACATAAAAAGAAGCACTTTCACCCCCCCATTTATTTTTACGAATATAAAGCAAAAAAAAAAAAATTAAAAATGTCGAAATATTAAAAGACAACAAGTTTATTTATCTGCAAAAGCTTTTTTTTTTTCGAAGAATAAAGTTTTTCTGCAACATGTTTTAGTCTATTTTTTTTACATCTTTGTACTCTTACAGAGATTTAAAAAAAATATAACATTGTTAATTCTCGTCAGTAAGATATGCATATAGAATGAAAACAAAATTGTCATTTTGTTTTCAATAGTGATGCGTGGTATATTTATTTTATTAACAGTCTTATCTTGCTTATTACTATTTGATACGAGCGGTAAAAAATATACACCAACCATTTTGTATAGCTTAGCAACTGCGTATTTCGCATGTGGTTCTTGATATCTCTTGACAACTGCCTCTTTTATGACAGGAATATGCAAATGGAATTATGAGTAGAATCATATTTCATTTATACGTGACTTTACCGAAATAACAAAGTGAAGCCAGCCGCAGACACGTTGCAGGCAATTTTGTTTCTGGTTTCAGTCCCATTTACTTTAAAGAAGCGTAGCTTAATTATTCATTATTATAATACCATTTAATCATTTAATGAGTTTAGTATGTGTTTTATTATAATTGTAAATGTTTCTCTTTTCTACGTGCTTGTTACTTTGCTGAAATTTATCATTTCACAATTTCTAAGTTTTAACTCGTTAAGTATTCTGCCTAGTTTCATTGCTTTTCTCTTCTCATTGAACGCTTCAAGGACTTCATGTATTTTGTGATTTTATTGATTCTTCACTTTTGAGTGCCCTTTTATAAAATGTGAACATCTGCTATGATATGTTAGAGACACTCATAATGTAACTTTTCCATTTTAATCTGTGTTTAAAATATTCAAACGGAAAATAACATTAGTATTATAAAGGTGAAAATTTGTTTGCATGTTTGCTAAATACACACCTCAAAGAGGTGTGTATTTATCTTAAAAAAACTCTTACACGCTGAAACAGCTGGGCGTATTCAGATGAAATTGGGAATAGGGAAAGATAGCTACCAAGAGGTTGCGGTAGATGGCGCGGATTTACCTTAAGGGTGATTCCACGAATCTAGGGACACCAATGGCAAAAAAAAATTCTAATAAAAAAATAATACTTTAGTCCTATGAAGTAAAAATACGTGAAATTCTATTAAATGATGCTAAAAAAGTTGACAAAACCTTTTTAAAAGTTTTATACACAATCTTTGGCAACATTACTGTTTTTACACGAGTTCTTGTCTCAAAGAGGTGTAGGAAGTTCATCTTGTTTTATAAAAGAAATCAACAAATATGAATGAAATCTTTTTTTTATTGAAATTTCGTTTGTATATGAAAAGATTGGACCAATGCAGAAACCTTTAACCACAATATTTATCTTAAAAACAGTTTTTGTAAATTAGGCCAAATATTTAATGTAACATCAGTCACGAAATTCTATAAAAGGTTTTCTTGCTTAAATAAAATTAGTCCCAAAAATATTAAAAGTCATTTTCTCTTCGTTTATGAAAATATCTTTAATATTAGTCTTTTGATTATCTAATATTGGTTCAATTTATGAATTTTAAACTTATAAAAAATATGTAATATCAGTCACATTTCTGTTTTTTGATTAGATACCTACATAAAAAAATATATGGAAAATCGCATTGACTACTGCAGAAAGACAAAAATAAGGTGAGATAAGTTAAAGAATGAAGGGAAATATGAAGATTATTAAAAAAAAACAAAGCAGAACTAATAAAGAGCCAAAAGAAAAAGGAAATGACCTAGCTAAATTACCTCAATCAATTCAAAATACTCTTTTTCAAACATTTTCTCTAATTTCAAGATAAATTAATCTTTTTACGTTCTTCAGAATTGACTGGGGTAATTTAGCTGGATCATTTCTTCTTTTATTTTGGCTGTTTATTGCTTCTTCTTTGTTTTTATGATTTTCATATTTTCCTTCATTCTTGAATTTATCTCATCACTTTTTCTGTCTTTCAGCAGCAGTCAATGCAATTTACCCAATATTTTTAAGTAGTTTTCTAATTGAAAAACAGAAATGTACCTAATGTTACACATATTTTATAACACGCATTTACACATTTTTATAACTTTAAAATTCACAAATAAAACTACGACTTTTAATGTTATTAGGAGTGGTGTTACAGTAATGTTAGGGCTAATTTATAAAAATTGTTCTCGAGGCAAATATTTAACTTAAAGGTTTCTACGATTGGCTAATCTTCTCATAAATGAACGAAATTTTGATAAAAAATAAGATTTTATACATACCTGTTGATTTCTTTTAGAAAACAAAATGAACTTTCTACACCTCTAAAGACAAAAATATATGTAAAAATGTTTTGCCATCTTTTTAGCATAATTTTATAGAAAGCCACAGATAATTGCATTATAGAGGAAAAAACTATTATTCTTTGAAATAATATATTTTTTTTTCACTGGTGTCCCTAGTTCCAAGTAATCACCCTTTAGTGAAATGCACTAACAACATTATTTTTTAAATTTTATTAATGAAAACATTAACAAGCATTACTATGATTTATTTATTATGATTAAACTAGAGTAATTCTATTTCAAAAAGTAAATTTGTTTTTAAGAAGAAATAATATATAATTATAGCATGTTTATATGAATGTAACATCAGTCACGAAATACATGTAACATCAGTCACAGGAATAAAATATTTTCTACATAAAAAGTTTTTTTAATTTTTTAAATGAAAGAAAATGTTTTCATAAAGATTGAAATCTGCACTTAACTAGAAAAAAATTATTTTACTTCTCACATTATTAGTTCGAAGAGGATTTGAATTTATATAAAATTCATTTTTCTCAATGTCCACCACCAGTTACGTTTTTTGAGTTCTCTTAATTTAAAAAAAGAAAAAAAAGACTTCATATATATAAGATGGATAACAGCATAGTAGTTATTCATGATACTCTTGAGCAATTTAAATAAATAAATATATATATATATTTCAAGCCACTGGGGAAGTTCAAAGGTTGCAAATGTAGTCAAATTGTAACGTCAGTCACCATGGAATGACCCATAAACGAAAAAAAATATCCATACAATAGTAACGTTATGATCAAAATTGTTAGGTTTATTTTCTTAATAATAATTTAAATTTAAATTTTATATTTATATTGAATAATTCATACAGTAATTATTTTTAAAAATATGAAATATTTAACAGTTAACTTAAGAAGTAAAGATAACCTTATACAGTAAAATTCTATACGGTTAGAAATGGGAAAATCGCGTAGTTATTAAAAATACGTGTGTTTATGAAAAACAAAATAGATCAGTGCATTAGTGATTTGGCGTCAGCTGATAAACTTTTTCGGCAAATTATCACTAACACCTAATCAATCCTGGCAACGCCGGTCTACGCTGTTGTTGGTTTATAAAAAATAATTTTCAAGAAGGCTGTTTTTATTTCTTACTTAAAAGAAACCACATGAAAAGTATTTTACAGCTTAACCTGGATATCTCGAAGGGGAAGCACACCGAAAATTTCGAGATATCAAGGTTTTGAAATTACGAGATAAAATAAAAGGGGGGAAAACTCATTTCTTCGAGATATCGAGGTTTTCGAGGTATCAAGGCTCGATGTATCGAGACTACACAGTATTTTATTGAAAATATATGAGATAGCTTGAACTTTATACCAACATAAAAAATCTCAAAATAAAAAATCCATTTTTGAAAAGTTAGGCTACTTTCTATCATTTGTAAAAGTTTTATTTTTTAAATTATTCTTTTAATTTTTTCTACATTAAAATAATTTCTTACGCACGATTAAAGTATGCTTCTGTGAACTCAAATTTTTGTTCTGTTTGTGCTCAAAACAGATAGTAGCAACGAATGGATTATGATACGCTTTGACAATTTTGATAATGTACACTCCTTGCAAGCGAACATTTGTACCTTGTACAGAAGTTTCTTTGAATTGCTCAACGAGTATTTTCACATAAATGTACATTTGCGTCATAAAAATTGTGGG
This sequence comes from Cheiracanthium punctorium, assembly GCA_038373885.1. Lineage (NCBI taxonomy): Eukaryota > Metazoa > Arthropoda > Arachnida > Araneae > Cheiracanthiidae > Cheiracanthium > Cheiracanthium punctorium. Next base: position 223,581 of record JAWZYV010010910.1, on the reverse strand, counting down.
CTTTTAAAAAACCACACGTTTTGAGGTCACAAAGAAAACGTCTGATAATAGACTCTTAGCACATCTCAGCATCTGAGCATTGAATCTGCTATCAAGTAACAGGCTTTAAAAATCTCAAATTAGAGAACACCTTTAAAATCTCTGATAACACATCGATTATGCTTTTCTTAGCAATATGATGAAACAGGAAAAACAAGTAACGCCGATGCATATATTATGATGCACTTTCAATATATTACAACTTACTGCATATTTAAAATCTGAAAGTTTTTAAGATTTTTAGCACTATAGCGGTATTAATTTAGACTTGAAAACTTGTGCATATATTTTTTGTCAAATTTATTTCTTAAAAATATAAAGGGAAATGAGATTAATAAGATCGACTGACAGATTATGTTGTACTTTGACGTGTTGTAAATCTCTGATAGCAATACAATTCAACATATTTCCTATACAAGTAGTGGACTTTAAACTTTCAGTAAGAGAACGCATTGAAAACCTCTGGTAAAAGACACTTCTCACATTTGAATTTTTTTAGAGTTTTCAATTCCAGTAGAAAATTTCATATATTCCAAAGGGATGTTTATACATTTTGTATCAATGCGAGTTATGTACATTCAGTTTACGTAAAAGAAGAAATTTCTTTACAGAAGAAATATCCCAACTCTTTTTCTTCCAAATTCATTTCGTATGTAAAGTTTAAAAGTTGGTGAAAAAAATTGATTTTTTGTAAGCATTTTTATTGGAGCAGTCAGTAAGTTTTTTTTTTTTTTTTACTGCTTTCGTATCCATTTGGAATAGCAAAGTATTCGGATCAATAGTTTTCATTCATTATTTATTTGTTGTTTCCGAGATTTAAAACATAGCACGTTTCTTCAAACTTGTTATTTCAAAATTTTTAAAATTACATCTGAAATATTATGTGTTATTACAAACACGCGTAAACGCTTCTTTGCCATGGTAACGAATTTCGTCAATTTCTATTTCACATATGCTTCATTTCAGTTTAGACTTGAGTAATAAAAATATATATCAGAAGTGACAATTTATACTGAAATTATACTTACAGGGCTTCAATATACTGAAAATGAAATGTTTCAATAATCAATGTTCAATCATTGTTTCAATATTGAAATGATACTTTAAAGATAATCTATGAAACCTATCTGTCGTATACGAAAATTGCGTTGTTAAGTCATCTAAATTCTGCCGATTTCTTATTTTGAAAAAGAAATAGTGATAAAATGCTTAAACTAAGCATTAACATGTGCTGTGAAAATATACCAAATTGTTATATCTATCTGCCATATAATTTGTTTAATATTGCTAGAAGTAAACAATTACTTCATTCTGATATATATTCTGCAACAAAATGACCTAAGGGAACTATGAACAAAACCTTTTTTTCCCTGTAACATATCTTAAAAACTAAGAAAATTCTAATAGCCGCATTTGGTGTACATATATATAGTATAAATAAATTTTATTGTCGCGGTGTCCTGTGAGGCGAACTCCGAAGATCCGCAATGTCGATACACATCCCAACGGGAACTTTCAAAGTGTTGCCTCCCTCCCGGTGGGTAAAAAAAACAATTCTGTTTTCGAGATTCGACGACGGATTTAGCGCCTCGTGACGGCAAAAGACAATGTGGCTTATTAAAACATGCCATTAAAAAAGGTATATCCTCTTTTTTTTTAATATCATCTGTAAATATAATTTTTAAATTTTATTTGTAGATTTCCTTTTTACCCTTAGACTACCAAAGGCTCTCCTTTGACATAAATATATTTACACTTTTGTTTAAATTAGGGTTTCAAACATAGAAAATGTGATTTTTTCGATGAAAGTGGGTTTAATGAATGAGATTTTGGCATAACAAATACCTCATGCTGCAAGGTAGTAAACAGTTTCAGGGCTATTTGTATAGGAGTTAAATGTAGGCTGATATACGAATAAGAGGATCATTGGTCAAAATATCATTAGTCATAATCCTGTAGTAGTATGTTTATTAACAGAGATGGCCACCTTGTGCAATTATGCAAGCATCACATCGTAATCTCATATTTCTAATGAGGCTATCATTCGACGATTGTGATAGTAATTACTCCTCTACCAAAAGCGCAGATTTTAACGCCTGGTGGGTCCTGAGTGGAGGTTGTCGACAAGAAATTGCTCTTTCTAGAGAATTCCACAAGTTCTTTATGGTATTGTGGTTTACAGAACTCCCTAGCCACATCGTACGGTGAATACCCTCTTACCTCAGTAATCAACAATTTTGTACATCAGTGCACGAGAGTGTATCCGGAAAACACCCTCAATGTGAAAAATTACTGAATTACTTTAGAATTTATAAAATGCATTTATGAGCTATCTGTTTGTTTTGGTGAGATATACCCAGCCGTTCTACAGAAGATAGTTTTGAAAGAGATGCGCTAGCTGTGAGGAACGAGTGAGAATGCAATTTCTTAATGACAAAGTTTGTTATTATTTCACTAATTATTATGCTATAAATTACTATTTTAACTACGTTTGTTCTTTTTACATAAGCACTTGCACAGCCACACGGAGACGTGTTGTATTTTATTTCGGTGTTAAGAGAACAAAAGTTTGAATGTTACGAATATAATAGACCTAATTTTTAGAGACATGTCAACATCAAACGGAAAACAAATACTGCCTACTTTTAATGTCAGCATCTGTGAAACAATCTTAATGTGTTGTATTTTACAGCTGCAGTACGACATAATGAATACTAGTTACAGAAAAATATTGTTATTTGTCCTTAAATGCATACGAGGCCTTATTAAATAAAAGGTAATCGAGTTGTTTGGCTTTTAAACAGCAAAGCACCCGTCAATACAGCAATTTTTTGTGCTGGAATATTTTGTTCATCGTAATCGATTATTATTCGTGCCCAAGATTTTAAATTTTAAGCACATTATATGAATTATTTCGCAGAATTTCTTAAACGGATATGAATTCACGTTTATTTCAATATCACAAGCTAAATGTGAAACACAGATACATTAAACATTTACAAACTGAACATCTAGAGAAGATGCATTTATGCGGCAAAAGATATCAAAAAAAAAAATCTAAACACTCAAAATGTGTAAAAGCTTACCAAATCGCGTTTCATAGTGTATCAAACTTCCGTTTGTTTCTAATTTGAAAATATGTTTTAGTGTTTTAATACATTTTATCTGAAGTCTGTTTGGTATCGTATACGTGAAGTAATGAAAAAAAAAACTTATACTTTACTTCTACAAAACATTTTGTAAAGTTATGAACTATACATCGAATATTTTGCACATTTATACTTTGTGCATTTTTTCTAAATTATCATTTTCTTCAAATGTAATTTTATAAAATTGATTACTTCAATGTTCATTAGTTAGTTTAATATTTGAAATCATAAATTAAAAAAATTCAAAATATTTTTACTTTCAAAATCCAAAACTAAGGTGTTTTAGATTATTTAGAAATAAAAATATGCTCCGTTAGAAATAAAATATTCATATTTTTAAAGCGAAAAAAGAATGTATTAATAATAATAATTTTATAGTTTTTTTTAACGCATGTGTGTTTCCTCCCGTACATTATTTTTTCATTATTTAAAAACAGATAATAAGCAACTGTTTAAAATTAGATTTTGTAACTCTAAAAATATTCAACCGAGTAAGATTAAAGTTTTGTCAAACATTTATGTTGGGAAAGTTTTACTATGAAAAGGAAAAGTTACATGAGGAAGAAAGTCAAAAGGCAATTCTTCAAAAAGCAATTCTTCAAATATAAGGTTGTTAATCGTTCTGAGTTATCAGAGAAATTTTTTTTTCACCCGAAAGGTTTAATTCATATTTTCTCAAATTACAGTACAACAATTTGCTTTTGATATAATGCAAATCCAAAGTAATAACCATTACTTTGGATTTGCAGAAAACATTTTATATGTAATTTGATTGTACTTCTGAGCGGAAGTAAATTTATATAATATAGTAAATTGTAAGAATGTAAAGCCTTATTGAAAAATTTATAACATCGTGGTCGCCCTTATTACTTATTGTTTAAGTCAACTTTTTTATGTAAATTTAATAATATAGTATCAACTATCGATGGCAACCGTTAAATAAACGGCAAAATACCATATTTTGTCCCGTCCTTTTCATAAACTTTCGTCGAAATACCATATCTCTGGAGCGCAATATAACGTTAAAGTATCCTCCACTTTCCACGATAAAAATACGTTAATTATTGCCCTCAATGTTACCATTCCTTAACGTATTTTTTTCGTTTTTTCTACTATAATTTTTAACATAACTTTCAGTTCTTTTTCTTAAGTATCACTATTTTAAATTAAGGCTATAATTAAGCTGTGTGCTATATTTTTAGCTTATTAGTAAACAAATTATTAATATGGAGAAAACATTTTTTTTTTATAAAGGAGAAAATATTAATTGATGCGTTAAGCAGAATAATAACGTTAAACATACATAAATATCTATTCACAATAATAATTTACTTACTAAGCTAAAAAAAAGAAATGACGTAACAGGTTCTTTTATTTATTGATAATCAGTTAAAAATATATTTCAATCACTGTCTATAGGAATTATTACAAATTTTACCTTATTTGTCTAATCAAGGATAGAACCCGCAACCTCCGGACTCCAGCTTTATCCACTAGACCGCTTTTTACCTCCTCATAAGTGACGAAGGCTTGAAAAGGTTAAGGGATTTCTGAATGGGACTTAGAAATTATTTTCAAGATAACTTTCAAGTAATAAAAAGCGATTCGTGATATAGTTTTTATATTTATGAAAGCAAAATTGAAGTATTGCATCATAACAAATTTAGGTCTTATATTGAAAAATTAAAAGATATATTGATAGAATTATTAAATTAACTAAGCATTTCAGTATACAATAAAAAAGCTATAAATAAGTGTTACAGTCGGCGTGCAGAGAGTAAAAATTTACACTCAGTTCAGAAAAGAATTTAACAAAATCAAGATGGTGGTGCACTTTTGTAAAGAGCCCGTTTGTTCCGCTGTTGGGATTTTTAGAGGTAATATGGACAGGGCGGATAATCAAAGAATTTTTAAGTCTTTTCACCCTCCTATGAATAAAAGGTTACTCATAAATAGAAATACCTGACCAGACCACCTGTTTTAAAAGAAGGCAATGGGAAACGAACTTTAAAACTGTCCCGACAGCTGGCTTTTGGTGAGAATCATTTAGTAAGGAAGACGTTGTCACTTTATAATTTTTATTTCTTAGAATTTTGCACCGCGAAATTGGGGTTTTCCGGTATAGTTTTTTTACGTTAATTTGTAATTTAAAAAATGGTAATTCAGAATTTATTTTAACATACATTCAGAATTTCAGAAACAAAATTTGCCTTATTAATTGCAAAATTGATATTAGTAAGATGTAGGAATTATGAAAGCGACAGAGTTTATGCGTTTCTAATTCCATATTCATTTCACTAATTTGCTGATTTCACAAATACTTATTTCAAAAATTGCATATTTTTAAAAATATGTTTTCATAACGATATTTTGTCGTACGTATATCATTAATTAAGAAACGATATAATACGAGTTAAAAAAATTAGATATTTTATAAAGGTATGTAATTTTTAAAAATTAACACAATTTATAAATATTACTTTTTTAAAATCTCGAGTATTTTAACTGCGTTATACTGGGACAGAATTTCAATAAATAGTTTAGAGTTAGATATAGAAATAAAGTAGTTAATTTGATAAAACCGTTACGGTTATTTAAAAAAAATCCACGCCGCAGACTACCGTGAAAATAATATCAAAATAGTAGCTTTTTATCCATTTCTTCGATAAACTTTCGTCTAATTAACGTTTCTCCGAAGCGCATCATTTTTATCTATCTATCTACTATCTATCTATATATCTATCTATCTATCTATATATATATCTATCTATCTATCTATATATATATATATATATATATATATATATATATATATATCGTCAAATTAACCATTTTCCGAACCGCACTTTTAACGTTAAACTATATCGTCAAATAAACGTTTCTCCGAAGCCCGTTTTAAATGTAAAACTTGTTACGTCAAATTAACGTATCCCATGAGCGCATTTTAAACGTTTGAGTTAAATATGCAGATTTAAAACATTACCAATTAACGATCATAGTAGGGAAATCTACACGTTTTTTAAACGGAAAAAAGACGCTTAGAATTGACGGATAGTCTGGAGCGCCTAAAATTAACGTTATTTTAACGATCGAAGTTACTTGGGAAAACGCTCGAAAAATGCCTATAAACAGACCAAAATTTATTGTTTTATACAGTAATAAGAATAAATAAAAAATATGAAATGGTAGTATGGTAAAACTTCTATAAATCCCACCTAAATTAAAAAAATAGCTTGAAATATAAAAATAGCAATGCGAATTATGTTAAATAAAATTGAGACAGATTACCGGAATTCAAGTATAGATACATAAGTATGAAATGAAAATGAAACCTTGTGCTTTATGCCAGGCGGAATATTACTGGGATTCTTATTAATTTTGTTGGAAATTAAATTAAAGTTTGTTTTGTTGTTTTGTTTTTGTTATATGGAAAGGGAGAATGATCTGATGCAGTCCGTAACCGAGATTTTTTTTTTTTCTATACATGTTATAGTTTATATAGATATAATAAATATCAAAATAAATTTTGAAATATCATGGTAAAAATGTTTGAATAAAAATTTTTCGATTTTCAGATATTGTTTCCCAGTACAGAAGAAATTTCATTTATTTAGGAAATAATGTATTTTCACTATATTTTAGAAATTATTCTAGATATTTTCAAAAAACAATGTTATGTTTTTCAGCATACAGAGTTCTTTAAACTTTTCTCTTCCTAAAAACATCTATTAAGCAGGCAATATGTACTTGTACAGACAATTTTTTTCTAATGCTATATATGTTCATAAAAATGTGCTAACTGAACCTGTTGTCACGGGGATCGTCCATGAAATGAAAAGAAAAAGAAAACAAAGCAAAAATGAAAGAATGAAAGATTAAAAGTGTAGGGGCTCGGTTTTAGAAAGGTTTCACTACATTGCATCAACTCAATTTAGTTTTCATTGCGGCAATTGCATTAATGATCTAATTTCGCTTCTTAATGACCATTCCATATTGCACCGATAATCCCCTTTTCCTTTCACCCTGAAAAAAAAGCATTTGAAATTTAAATATAAAGCAAAATGTAAAACATGTTTGATTTGTATAAAAATATTCGTATTTTTTTAATTTGATAAAAGGAAGCTATAAGCAGTTCGGAAGCTAAAAGGAATCGATAAGCAGAAAAACGTTCACGCTTTTATAGTTTTATTTTTCTTTTTAACTATTAGCTTATGTTCTTTCGATTATACAGCTTTACTTTTCATCGTACTCATAAAAGATAACCAGTATCTTTTTCAAATTACTTTTGTGTATTTAGCTACGTAAAATATCCTACCATGGAATATTTATATGGTGAAAATGGTATTATGAAGCTGTGAAGTTACGTACAAAAGATATTATTTGGCTGTATTCCAACAAAACACAGAAAAATGTTTCCAACATTAAAAATCATTATACTTTTATTATCTTCTATTGTTTTTCGAGTGCAACTTCTTGGAAGCAGTAACATAAAATAAATTTTATGGAATAAAATGTAAGTTTTGTACTAAAAATATATTTTGTTACACTCCTTAAGTGCTCATGTATGTATCACATACAAGCGTGCTAAATGAAAAATTGAAGTAGAATTTCGAAATGTTTTCGTGAATCATCATATTTTCTTAATGCTTCTAGTTTATATCAATACTATTATTTATTTTTATTTTTTTTTTACTTAAAACGATTTTGTTTTGCATAAATATATTAGCTCATTGTAAATTTATTTTTTGCTTAATAGCCTTCTTTTCAATATGAGATTATCATATTTTATTAAAGCTATGTAGCAGCTAATGGCTAAATTGTGCATATTTGAATATTTCGATAATGGTAGTAGTACTCTCAATAGTAGTTCCCTGCACGCACACTACACCTCGGCAGCTGAAGGTCGGGAAAACGTGTTAATTCTGCACGGTCAAATAACGCTTTAATCTGCTATAGAGAATTAATGGGATCAAAACAAGACTCCTCCACGAGCTTCCTTTCATTAATGAATCGGACAATTGAACAGGGCTCTAGCAACAGATAGCGCCAGCGCCAAATCGAGCAATCTCTCGCTCTTTCAAAGTCCACAGTGAGTGGCAGAAAATCCCACAAGCACAATGACACCATGGCACGCGACACATATTCAACAACGCGTTGTAGCAATATCTTAAAAGTCCGCAACTCGTATCAGTAATCTCCCAAACTCCACAAAGCGTGGAAGATTGTAGCATGAGACATTGTTCATCAATTGGCGAACTCTCTGCGGCGGGGGGAGGGGGTTAGTGTGGCACGAGATTGCTTCCGCAAGTGCTACACTTCAGCACTTGAAGGCCGGGCAATAGGGTATATTATACATGTCGGATAATCACCACGAGAACACTAATCACCATCGAGAACAAAAGCAGTTTTCGTCATTCGCTTCCCCTCACTCATAACTATTTTTTTTTACCAAATGAGACAGCACTTGGTTTATGAATGAAAAAAATTGCATAATAACGTAAAAATAGTAAATTCTATTCTACAAATGAAAAACTACTGAAAAAAAAATGTGCATTGAAAAAGATTCTTATCTAATTTAGAAAAACAGTATAAAGCTCGAAAGTATAAGTGAATTGAAATTGCAAATTATCCTTTTAAGTTTCAAAACAAAATTTAATGCGGTAATGTGAGTTTAACTATTTTTTCAGGCATTAATTAATTCAATAGATTCAAAATATCATTGCATATATGAAGGATATTTTGAAACAATGTTTTAAATTGTTTGCTTTGATTTTATAAAAACCTAATAGATTTTTTGTGTCCAGTATAACAACCTCGGTCTTTCAATAATCTTCGCGGTGTTCAAAGATTCAGGCAACGCTGCAATTTGCAACTTATGTATGCAGTTAATTCGAAAATAAAATTCATGCGATTGATATTAATTTAGCACGGTTTATTTAAACAAAAGAGATCCACCGAATGTTGTAATTTAAAAAAAAATGTTTGGTTTCAGATTAAATTTTGAATGATTACGCAAACCAAGTTATGCTAAAAATCATTAATCAATTTTTTTTATTTTTATATAAATGTGTTTAGTCAATCTACATTAGATGTAGCCATAAATAGTTTTCAGTTGTATTTAGTCATTATTGAAAATGCTTCACTATAAATGTAAAAAAAAAGTTATATTTGAAGTTAATTAAACGAAAAACGTTATAAGTAATATGGAAAACTTTATTAAAAATTTTGTTCTGTGTTTATTAATCTCATGACTACTAAAGTGCAAAAGTACTAAAATATCAAAAAGAGCTACTGAATTAAATTGTTGCACAAAGATCTTACGGAAAAAATCTTCACATTTGCATTGTAAAAGAAGATAAAATTTTTATGCGAATCTCAGAGAAACCGTTAGCGTGTTTTCCCACATTTATTTAAAAATCCATTTCTTTGAATAAAAATATTAAACAATGAGAGAAATAACAAGGCTGTGAGATAACGTGCTAAACTAACGGATGGGTTGAGCTTTCTTTTGTTCTTAAAAAATGACCAATGTTTGAAACATATAATGTGGCTGAAAATTAAAAATTTATGGATATACTCACGCAATCATAGCATCTTATCATGCATTTCAACATTTTTAAGGCTCGAGATATTTTAATGAGCATATTTCTCCTAATTTTTCCATGAATTATGTATCTCGGACAATATATAAATTTAAAAAAGAAGATTCGCTTGCGGACAGAATTTACAGTTGAAAGTTTTACGAATCATAAAACATTAATGCTAAATGTGAGGTTAGTTATGTATCTACGAATATGGTTCTGACTCAAATGATGTTTTAATGGACAGTTAGAAAGCCTTTTCCGTCGTCCTTGGAGAGCATGGTACGTCTTTCACCAGCAGACGATGCGTGACCACACATTTCTGTGGGTTTTATACTGAATTTAAGGTTAAAGTGGTGAAGTTTTTATTATATTTATAACTTTGTTGTACAAGTTAAGTTTAAAGTCTTATTTTAGAGAATTTATAAGGCGAAAATGAGCAATTTGTTGATAAAATATGGTAGGAGTGTTTAAAAAATATTTTTATATCGGCAGCAGAAAGATTTGATAGTGCGATTTGAAAAATTTTGTAAAAACATTTTATTCAGGTATAAAATATCTCTAATTTACCTAAAAAATATTTAAAAGTTTTACTAAATTTCGGCTGAAGATAACATATAGAAAATGGTTTCCGCTAATGTGTTTTGTTTGTTATAATATGAATGCCTTTCACTGAAGTTATGTTAGACTTTAAAAATATTTCAAGGCAATAAAAATATTTTGCTGGTTAAACGAAAAATAGTTTTTACTATTTTAGCAAAAATACTTGTTGGTACAAATCTATTTCGTTGAATCAACAAACTAGAACATTGGAATGTATCAGTAATTTCACATATCTTCGCGTAATAGTCACTTTTAAGTTATAAATATTTAAACTAAATTAAAAAATTGCAATAAAATGAATCAAAAACATCATAGCGAACAAGAATCTACAATGCAATAAATATTTAGGCTGTTAACCTAATTGATAAATGCAACTCAATAAAATAGGAAAAAATGTAATAAGATGACCATTTTAAGAATCAAATATTCTTCTTGAATTCAGTAATTGCTTCAAAAACCTGAGAATTACAGAAAAAATTCTTTAAATCATTGTGTTTCATAAAAAATCAAGTGGTTTCATTTTTTGTTGGAAGATGGCGACGTCTTACACAGTTGGTGTTATTCGTCATCTTACCCAGTGGGTTACTTCGGTGGGGTAAGCTGGAGAATGGAGTACCATAAGAAGGTTTACTTTCGAAAATTTCGAGAAACATTATTACTTAGTTAATAAAAGCTACACACATAATACTAAAAATGATAATGACATATCACCCATAGCGAAGCAAATACTTAATTAGATACAAATACTTAACAAACAACAAATAATAAATTTTTTCAACAAAAATCACATTTCCAGGGTCTGTTTTTCACTTCATTATGACCCAAGCCGGCTCATTGATTATCTGCCAAAGATTTGTACCTGATTCCTCCTTCCTTGTTTTCTTGCTGGCCACCGACAAATGCATTATCATCTTACCCCACGCTTATCGGCAATAAAGTATAATAAACATGAATTTAAATGTTAGGATTTGTATTTTGAAAATATTTAATAGAGAAGAATACATAACTTACTGTAATCGGGTAATTTCCTGTCGGGTAAATCAGGGAGATCCGAAATTTACAAACACCGATTAAGGAATACATTTGAGTTGCCGCTAATCACAAGAAAATCGCAAATTACATTACTTGTAGTGCAGTTCATAATCAAATACTACGGTCTTAGGGTATTTTCAGAGGAGCTGCTAATTGTGATTGAGTCAAAGAGACCTAGTTCGTAAACTTGCACTTTTAAACAAACATTTTTTAAATGCATAACAAACAAATTATTTTACATTTTAATGCAGAAATTAAAACAGGGTCCTTCCAACTTTTATTGACTTTTATTTTTATTACAAGATTAAAACGTGTGAGAACTGTTTTTTATAATGTGCACTATTATGTGATTACATTTGTAATCCTTTAATTACGCACTTTATGAGACATAAAGTGAAACCTGGTAAAAAATATTCATTAAATATGAATATATATATATATATATATATATATGTATAGACTTAGTTTTGATTTAATTAAGAAAATCAGGAAACAATTAAATATCAATTACGGCAATGTGTCAAATAAAGTATTCCTTTATTAAGTGTAATCCTTCTGATATCCCATGTGGTTTCAAGACAATATATTGTGGCGTAATTTATCACCTTTCATAGTCGTTTAATAATCTCATTATCTCGTTCAAATTCACAACGATACTGTGTCACAAATTTTCTATATTCGGAGTCTTTAAATAGTTTTCAAGAAAATGACATATAAATTATGCTATACAAAGTGGATCATTATGCAAGAAACTTGAAAATTTTAGAGGTTTCTTTAGAATTTAAAATAGTGTTTCCTAGTTTAATTATATCCCTTTAGTTCACAAAGGTATCCTTGTCTTTAGACAGAAATGAAATCTACATATATACAACACTAACATATGCGGTACCAAAATCGACGATATTTCTAAGCTGGGAATGGCAACAAATAAATGTAAACATTAGCGTATGGGGCGGTGAAGCTGGCCACCTTGGCGTCTAGTTGATTTTAAAAACGCTAAAAATCCGGTAAAATACTCAAAAAAACTTATAAACCTTTTGTTCTGGTTACGCTTTTTCGATTATTAAAAAACTGTTATTGTGTGTGTGTGTGCTTGAAAGTTTACGCTTTACGATATTTAGCGTGTTATACTCCAGGTGTTCCAAAGTCTGCCATACATTTTAGAAATACTCTTCAAATATACTCTTAATTCTTACTCATACATCTTTATATCACGCACCGTAAAAAATAACCATTTACACCCAAATAATTTTCTAGGGAAAAAGGTGCTGTTCTCATTTGTCCAAATACAAAAATTCATGCTACATTTGAAGGCTGTAAAATGCAAAACTCACACTCTGCATTTTTTTAAGTTCATAGAAAAATTAAATAAAACAAAAAAAACTGAAAGTATTAATAAACATGATAGATTGGTACACTATTCTTTTGTGGTGTATTTGTTGCCATAAAAACTACTTGCACGAAATCCTAAACCTGTAATAATTCTGGCAAAGCTAAAATTTAAATTTAAGGTTGGAAAATATGAGTTTTGCAGAAAATTTTAGCTGTAATTTTAGTTATAAAAATAGTTATGAGTTCAAAACAAAAAGAACCGACAAAAAAGAATACCTGAACACTAGTTTTTATAATGTTATTTTAGAGGGTAATAAACAACAAAAATTCACACGAAAAAACATATTGATAAAAAAGGTATATTGGGTTATACTTTAAAAATATTGACGTACATAAAAAAACAATCACATGATCCTTTGCCAGCCTCCGTGTTTAATTGAATTTGGGAAGTGAGAGTTTTGCTGCAAAGCAATTGCGCAATTGGTGGATAATGTGAGTTATGCATCGAAATGAGATTTTCAACATTTTTTTTTTCAATCACAGCATATCCATTAATGGTCCAAATTACTGTTACAGTCTATGTCCCCTTTAAAAGACGAACACCATGATATGAATAATTCAATACCTTAAAAAGGTGGATAAAGTGACTTTTGCATCTACACCTTTTATTTAGAGACTTCTCTCTAATTTCGAATACCAGGATCCCTACTCAATGCTATGTTTTTAAAGAACGCTACCGTAACCTTACACTTATATCTGTTTCATACTTTCTAATGAAAGGGAGCAATGTCATTTACATAAATTGAATTTCCAGTTTAACCTGTACATAAACAAGGAACGGTATCGCTACTGACAATCATTTATCATAAGTCCTTAAAAGGACTTATGATGAAGGAAGTCATAAGCCCTTTTAAGATAATTCGAAAGTAATAATTAATAATTATTTATTTACGTATCGTTTAAGACAAACTTGTAATCATAATTATTAAGTAACTGAACATTACACTTCCGTGTCTCTCATAATTTGTACTATTGACAATGAATCATGCATCACATTGCAGAAGATTATACACTACATGCTTCTAATGTTATAAAAAATTAAAACGGTAAGTTGATTTAAACAATGTATAAATAAATTGATATTAAAACATTAGTGTAATATTCTTCTGTTATTGCTAGATACTGATGGCAAATTTTGTATAAGATAAATGAGTTTTCAAGATTCCAACTTCATAGACGACATTTAAGTAGTTATATATACTTCTTGAGTATTTTAACACAGGTTAAACTATGCGAAAGTATAGTACGAAAGTATAGTAGAAATTCTACACTTACTAGGCTTATAAATGAATTCCTAGGCTTACAAATGAATACCATTAAAGAAAAAATGTTGTGTAATTTATCGAGATTTAATAAGAATAATTGGTACAGATATTATTTATTACACACAGATCAGTACTTATATTGAAATATTCATTTTATAATTCGAGTAATCTAATCCTATCAAAGATGCTGGTTTAGGCGTTTTTCAGAAATGACAGCATGAATTCTGATAAGAAGGTGATCTTTAAACTGTTGAAGGAACCATACTAAAAGGAAGGGTTTGTACAAGATGTCTGGACTGTGTAGAGGCTGATCTTAAATTATTAGAGACCATGCGCTGGCGGCCCATTTGCGACTGATCGCTACCTTTGAGGAAGCTTGTTGAAACAGCCTTTGTCTTCAGTAGGCTGTAGTGAAGAAGAAACATCACAGCCTACAAAGTATGTAAGTAAAAAAAGTATGAATGAAGTTCACCGGATCAAAGAAGATTATATAATGCCAGAATTTTCATTGAACGTTAGAAATTTGAAGACAGACTACATAACATTTTTTTTCATAAAGTAGCTTACAAACATACCTAACTGTGTCTCAAAATTAAGAAATCACATGAATTTAAAATTTTAGTAAAATTTGCTTGTATACACAAATATTAACTTGCGTACAAAGCATAAAATAATATCCGTATACCCTATATTTTATTGCAAAATATTTCTACTCTTTCCTTAGGCTTATAATCGCTGCCCCATATTTTCTGATGTAAGCTAATAATCTAATTTGCATGTATTGAACTTTAGTGACATTGCTAAATCGGATTTATTAATTTGGTATTTATCATCTTAGTATATTTTGTTATATGATGTTAGTACTACATGAACATGGGAAAATATTGATATTGTCAAGTGAAGTACATGAAGATAATTTTAGAAACTATCATTTAAGATAAACTTTATAAAGGTATCAGGAACTCTATATAAATTCATTTACGATCAAATCTGATAATTAGTTCTTTATAAATCCTTTATTTAATACTAGTTTTTCATTGTAGTTAATAAATAACTGTATATGACGATTTCATGTTTCTCCTCATTTATCTAATTTTGAGGTATGAATTATTCATCATGCTACCTAAGATTATATGCTTAATGTCTCCTATACATTTAAAATGTTTTGGAAGTTCATATTTCGTGAATGCACAGATGAAATTAAATTTAAATATCACTATAATATGCATTTGGTGTTATAGATATTTGTAGAAAGCTCGATTTCGTTGTTAAGATATATGCATTAATATGTTCCACTAAATAACATTATGATGACATTTTGGACACTGTGATGCAATAGGTATCGCATAACAATGAAGTTTCTGTATGTTGAATTTGCAGTTAAAAATTATTCTTGTTATTTATTATGTTATACAGTCGTATTTTTATACTCTTTCATAACAATCTTTTAAAAGCTACTAGTATCATATTCAGGGTATGTATTTTTTATGTCCGCATCCGTTCGTAAAATTACAAAGATCCCCAACCCCCCTCCAAAATTCAAGAAATACTATCATCGTTGTTAAAAAACGGTAACTATAAAGCATTTATAAGAAATAGATGTGAATGCCAAAAGATTATTAAAATCAATGAAACCTCCAGAAGAAAAACACTTGTTATCGTAAAAGTAAAATACAATACTGTGTACTAATACACTTTTATGTGCCTTACTTTCAATAAAAATTTCAAACGAAAAAACATCAAAAGTTTAAAAATATAATGAACAAAAGTTAAAATTTTGGTAGAAATTAAAAAATATACAAGAATTAATTGCAGTTTAAAAAAATATACAGCTCTTTAATTAAAAAAAGAAAAAAAATAGAGGGATGTTAATTTAATCACAAGAGAAAAAATAAATTTGTAAATTTTATGTAACGAATTTCGGTCTTGTTAGAAGGAGTGTCACATCAAATTTTATTACTAAAACCACGAGATTTTTAATAGAAGATACATTGTTGATAAAAATTATTAGAACAAGATAATAGCTCTATAAAAACATGTAATTATCATTTTTCATATTAAAAGTGTAGGATTGTTGTGCCTTCTAGGTTTGTCTTGTAATTTCTTCATTTAAATCTGAGACTTAATAAGCAGAAAGCTTAGATCTTGCTTGTGTATTTTTCTGTGTTACTTGTAAGACGTTATATATTAACATTTTTTTATGAAACGCTGTACAGTTTTTATTACATGATACGGTTGTTTAATGCGTGGTTCTTTACTGTGACTATACCAACGACCATTCTCAGTGTTCAGTTAACGAGTTATTATATCATTTATGTTTATGCGGATAATTTATTTTCGTTTAAAAAAATTGTTGATGAGCTTTGCCGAAGGTGAAGGGAAGTTTTATGACTGAATCAAATGATCTTCGTTTGCTTGCTCTTCCCAAATCACTTATGTGGTCTTGACCAAATCTTGGACAGTGATAGTGGTCATAACGTAAAAGGTACAAAAGCGAGATCTTAGTGGTCGGTCATGACGCCGAGGAATCGCTGGAAACATTTCAGTAAGGACATTTTCTCCATGCATCTAACATTGGAGGGCGGATCAGTAATTTGATGTCTAGCGGTTAGATTTCAGATTACTAATTTGATCACTTGCCTGATCTGCAATAATGCGCATGTGTAGTGCATAGCAATAGCTTCCCATCTCGACGAGAGTTCGAATTTTGGGAGGCATTGAACTTCTATAGAGTTCGGCGAGTGATAGAGGAAGAGAATATACAAGATTTTTGGCAGACAATGACACTTTTTTTGTTGTGTTCGTTTAGATAACTTTCGCTTTCTTTTTTCGTTATGTACGATAAATAAAGGAATAAGCAAGTATTGTAGCAACTCTTAGCAATTTCTTACTTCCCCCCACCCTTTGTGTGATCCTTTGTTGTTGTTGTTGCTAATGCCCTCTGGCAACCGCGTTGCGGTGACAGATCCCCCTATATAGGCAGGCGATGGGCTGAAGGAGCGGCTTCCATTTCAATAAGCCCCAGTGGGAGGAAGTCCGTCTTAGCTCGGGGTCCCGTAATTTTGAACCAATTCCAGAGGAAGGACCAACCTCCTGAAATCGGCACCCACAGAGGTATCGTTAAACAACTTGGAGGACTTTGGAGCCACGACGGATTTTATGTGCACCAGCTCCCATTAGCGTACACGGTTCCACAGAGGACGGGTCCTTTGTACCTTGTATCCATAAATGTTACACATAGTAAAATATCAAACCTATAACGTTTTATAGTAGGAAAATACTTTTTAAAAGTCACAAAGCCAACCCTTCTGGAGCTCTAAATTATTAAGTTAAAATATAAGTTTCTTTTTAAACTTCTATGACGTAAAAATTAAGTTAAGTCGTGGTTTTGATAAAACTTCACTTAATGCCACAAAATATAAATTCGTTTCAATACTAAACAAATGGAAT
Organism: Cheiracanthium punctorium; assembly: GCA_038373885.1. NCBI lineage: Eukaryota > Metazoa > Arthropoda > Arachnida > Araneae > Cheiracanthiidae > Cheiracanthium > Cheiracanthium punctorium. The sequence continues at coordinate 206,070 of JAWZYV010010910.1, read as the reverse complement.
ATAAAGAAAGCAACATTTATTCAAACCCTAATGCATCTAATAAAACTCAGTTTGTTTAATTTCTGATTTTAATATACTTAAACATCCTTTAACATCCTTTTTAATGCACCAAAGAAATTGATAGCTAGTAAAGAAAGATATACAAAGAAAAAATAATATAAAATGAAACTACGCAATTAAAAAAAAAATAGTTTCCTATATTCACCCGGTTATATCAGCCAGCATATTTGAAATACAGGGATGGTTGTGCTATAAATTCATAAGAGTTTTGATGATTGTCTCAAACTTTTATCAAATCGTCTGACAATGTTCTAGGAAACACTTACTATTGAACTGTGTTACAAACTTATATTTGATTTTCAAACCTTAGTGTTGTCCAAGAAAAGTCAATTTAAACGAAAGAAAGTTAGATGAGCTAAAGTGATATAATACAACGTTTTATTGAAAATATATACACTTTTCCAGAGGAAATGAATTACTATTTCATGTTAAACGTATGCGTTGTGATGAAATCAAGTCTCGCATCTATTTTACTTAATTCTAAAGTTCTGTAGAAAGATTTCAAAACTAAAAATAAAAATAAATAAATAAGAATGTTAGTTCCAAAATGATTTAAAAAGCTTGTCTTTTATTAAAAACTTTTGGGAGTAAAATATTCTATAATTCATAAATCTGTGTAAATTAATTGAAAATATAAATTGTTTTCTGCATGCTAAGTGAGTAAAAATTAACGTCAACAAAATTTTATATTGTTATGAAATATATGATGAAAAACGTTTTTTAGCAGTTGCTTACCATTTTTTCAAAACTCAGTCACAGCGTTCAGTTGTGCCCGTATATTTTAGATTAAGTATAGGGTGTGTTCGTAAACTCATCAACATGCGCCATTAGTTTTAGTGCAAAAACTGAAAAAAACTAAAACAGATGTGGTTAGCGGTCCCCATCGAGATTAAGAATGACTTCAGTATGTTGCGTTTCATACTTAGGTGATACATTTATTTATCACAAAACTTCCTATTAGACCGATTTTTGTTGTTGTTGGAACATGTATTCGGATTTGTGTGCTTGCTCACGAGGAACCGCTTATAAATCCACGTCAAAGAAAGGACAAACACAAGGGGGGGGAGGGCAAATGCCTTGGGGGAGAAATTTCCTGGGTATCTAGCGCGTATGCACGTTACATTTGGAGAAAACCTCCCAAAACTCCAGACCTCTAGACCGACGCCCCGCGAGAGGACAGCACTTGAGCCATCTCTCAAGATGGCTCAAGTGCTCAAGATGGCACAAGATGGCATCTTCCTCCACTTGAGCCATCTCTCAAGTCAATGGCTTTAACCACTGTGCTACACATTGGTGTCAGACCGAAAAGAACTGCACACAAATAATGGAAAACTAATTTGCTTCACTCCTGTCTCAGTTGATTTAGTTCCTCAACTAACTGATCTTAGTTCACTATAAAGATCAACTTGCTTCAGTTTAAAAATTGAGCATTTAAGAACACCTAAAACTAAAAAAACTGGTTGCACGAGTAGCACTGATCGAGCGCTTACGAATGCGCCCATAGTAGTATATATTTCGTTCTACTAGAAACACATTTTTGTAACACCGTGTATATGTATGTTTATAATATATTTTGTCCGGTAAATTTCTCTCCATGACTCATCATAGGAAACAACTAGAAATTTCTAGATGACTTTTCCGACAAAATGCTGTTTGGAAAACATATGTTTCATATTCGGTGCAAACATCATTAAACATCACGCCCAAGCTGCAACCTGTTTTATCACTGTTTTTGTCTAATTGCTACTTTTTTGGATGCTCAAAATGTAACATGAGGTCATGTGAACTCAATATGCATATGCGGGCTACATGGACACTTTGGAGAGTAAGAAGGTTTTTCGTGACTGTCTCTTGTAAAAAGAACTCTTTAACCTTGGATCTCGTCACCTTCCTCAATCTTCTGCCCTGTTGTTAAGTTAAGTAAAGGAATAAAAGCTTCACTTTAAATGCGAATCTCTAGCTATATCTTCCCCTCCGTGATATTTCATATATATATATATTATAGCCACCTATCCTGCGAATCGATCAACAAAGATCCGAAACGTCAGTGAAAAATCCAACAGTAATTTCCATTCAGTGTGTTGACTTAACCCTTGCTGCGAAAAAGTAGAACGATTCTGTTTTTGGAGAAGACTGCAAAATACTGTCGGGTTCTTGAAAATGATGACGTTTCTTTTATTTACATTTTTCCTTGTAAATACTGCCTGTAAATATAATTTTTAAATGTTATTTGTGTTTTTCATTTTATTCCTTAGATTGCCGACTGCCCATCTTTATATATATATATATATATATATTAAATAGAGTGGTGCCTCGGCAAGCTACAATGACAGTGCACTTAATCGATGACAGCCAGAGCTTGCTTGGGAAAGATTGTACTTAAATATAAAAGTTGAATTTGTGAAAAACTTTTGACAAGAAAATTTAATTCAACTTAGCATGCTCCTTCTCTGATCATTATAAACAGTTTTATACCGAAAATAGTTCAACTTTTAAAAAATATGAATTAATTTACAAATGTAAATTTTTTTAAATAAAAAGAGAAAATCACTATTAAATGGCAATATCAATGGAAGTCCTTGAAAGTTTTAAGATGAAATATATACATACAGAAATGCGCAACTTCTGTAAAATTTTTCTAAGTGCCATTTGTTTAAAAATTTGACGTGCAGTTCTCTTATTCTGGCAAGTGTGAATACTTTCAAAAGCTTTTTTTTTACATTTTATTGTATTTATGTTAATTGTTTTGTAGAAAATATTGTACAATAATGATATTAAACATAATATAATGCCACTTAAAGTCAGATTTACGTAAACATTAATATGTATTAAATTATTGTGTAGCAATTTATAATTTTATTTGATTTTCAATTGAAAGGGAGTCTTCGGCAAAATAGTGCTCTTTATAAGGTCTAGAAATAGGGAATGAGTTGTTATTGTCAACCAAGGTATTGATGTTCTTAAAAACTGTAGTGAAAGGAATTTATACATCAACTATGAAGCACAATTTTGAAAGATGTTTTTCCAGTAGTTCTGAAACATACCTGCCCTTCATTATGTCAGCATTTTTGAAACGATGTAAATAAATAAAGTAAAATATTTAGATTGTTTTCGCATGCTTTCCTTTTTCCTCTTTCATCTAGAGGACATATTTTGTTTAACAAAGGAAAAAATATTTATACTTTCCATTCAGCTGAGGTCTTACTTTCTGCGTAAGTCTACCTCGAACGCACTCGTTACTTTCGAGCCCAATTTAATTCTCGGATTGTACATCATTAAAGTTGGATTAGAGGACAGACCAATAATAATGGTTTCTCCAGGTCTAACCTATTCAACTGTAAAATCCCATCTGCAATAAAAACCACATGAAACTTGTTAACGAAAATGGAAGTTCACTCACGGTGTACACAAATATTTTACTTTCATTAAAACTTTGTTTCTTTTAAGCTTATGGCTACAAGATGATTAATTTTTTAAGTGTGCATATCATACATTCAGGCGTAAAGGAATTACGTATGTATGACATCATAAATACCTGTAAAATCCGCGCAGTCTGAAAATAATAGAAAATACATTTTTAGAAATATTCTACAGTATTATAAGCGGGCATTTAATAAGGCAAAATCTTTCTCTTATTGAAAATATAATTTTGGTGTTATCTACATCGAAGGTAGTTTCCTCTTTATGAGAAGGAATTTGCCTTTTTTCTTGGATATAAAAATATCTCAGAAACAGTATAATCGTCCGTTGCTTTTTTACCGTTTCTTTTGCCTAGAATAAAGAATAAGACGCATATTTTTTTAAATGGGTCCTGAAATTGATAGATGGTTGCACGATTACGGAAATTCACTTTCCAAGAAAGCATACAAATGATCAAATTATAAAGCAATGTGTAACTTCAGTTACCTTAAAGAGAAAAGCTACTTACTATAAATTGAATTAAAAGGAAACATGTTATCTAACAACAACAACAAAAATTAATAAATAAAACAATTAATAAATAAAATTATAGAAAAAAGAAAAAATAACCAACAAACGATTTCTTAAGATTCTTTGGGAGCGTGGAGACGCAACACAAAGTTCCATTAAATTAGAACTAGGAATGCATTCTGGAATTGTAAATAACATCATTAATAAAGATTTGAAGTTGAAAAAGATGCTTGTATTAAAAAAATTAATCTGCTTTTCCTAAGAATCCCCCCTGAAAAAATTAAATAAATAAATAAATGTACAGACATAAAAATCACCTAACTGCTGAAATATGAAAATTTGTGGTAAAACTAAATGAGACATGGGTACTGTAACTTCTTCAGTATACATTAGAGTGTTTCATAAACAAAAATTTGTGATATTTGATGTGGGGGAGTGTTTTCTAGGTGCCATTTGATGGAAACAAAAATAATAAAATTTGTGCCATGAAAATATTGGAAAATATTTAAAAGTCGCCCATATTCTACAAATTTTTAAAAAAATGTAATTTTTTTTTAGTTTTTGTCTATAACATGAATGCTTGATATTTACTGAAAGCAGATTTTTTGAAATTTTTTAAACACGCTAGTATATTTTAATGACTATGTCATATTATCTCTCACCCCCTTTATTGAAAATTGTCCGAAAAGTGTATCCCAAAAAAGCGACATAAAAATGCGACATTGCATATATTTTGCATATATTTAAATACCATTAGTTCACAACAGCTTTAATCTATTGTTACAATATTTCGTAAGCTGTAGAATATGCATCATATGTATTTTTTACATACATTTAAGTACTATTAGTTCACAACAGCTATAATCTATTGTTACACTATTTCGTAAGCTGTAGAAAATAAATCCCATGTATTTTTCTATAAATAGGTTACACTCATAAAAATTTCAACATAGGGCTACCAGGCGAAATACACGGAAGATGAGAGATAAAATGACCTAGTTAATTAATATCATCTTAATATGGCAATAATAAAACTAAAAAGTTAGACGGGTTCAGGGGGGTCTCGCCTCTGACGAGGCTCAAACAGCCGAGTTTTGTAAATGTTTCACAGTTTCTTTATTTTTTCTTACAGCGACAAGTTAAAATTTTAAAAAATCTAAACTAAAGCTAAAAGTAATTCACCCAAGATGAATATTTTAGAACAAATTGTCCTTCTTATATGGAATGGATATTAAGGTCCGGAGATTCATATGAACAAATATCCAAAAGTCGCACGTCTAAGTTAATTGGCCTTTATTTACTAAAGTAAGAGTTAGAAACAGGAATAAAGCATATACCCCCATTTAATGAAACGCCTGTGATTTTGTTCGAAGCTTTCCGAAAGAACTTTTGCCCTTTCAGTTTACCAGAACGAGTATTAGGAAGACGGTACTAAAGAAAACTAAATGGTTTTAGAAAATGACCCAATAGAATCCAAGAAATTGTCATAACGGTGCTAAAGAAAGTTTACTTTCCTGGAAAATTCGAGCTAGCTTTTATCCCGCTCCATGACAGTCAGGTGGAAGCAAATTGCCGTAAAAATTCAGATTTAATAAAATTTAACTCCCATAATCCTTTTTATCAAGCATACACTATCTTTTGTACATTGCTCGAAAACCTGATAAATTTAGGGAATTAAACGGAAGTAGTGAAACAAATCAAGAGTAACAATATTTTAGCGAAAAATTTCCAATTGATTCATAAAACATGCATTAGCTTATACATTTCTTTTCTTAATAACTTAGCAAATTAAATCAATATCCTGTGCAATTCAAGTTATAAGTTTTTAATAGAAAACTTTGGACTTCGTTAGAAGGTAGAAAAATGCAAATGTTCAAATTTTAATTATTTAGAAACTTAATGGTTACTAATATTTAAAAAAAACGCATTTAGTAATTTCATTTTATAAATTGCAGTAATGGGGGCGTTTTGCATTAAAACAAAATGAAAATGGTTATTAATCAGCCACACATTTATATGTATGTATATTACAGAAATTTAGACATGGATGCTGGTAAAATAGAAAGTGACTGAAATAATTATACTTATATAAAGATGAAATTATACGTTCTAAAATGTAAACAAAGGCGCATCTTTAAATTGAGGATTTAATGAATTGAACATCTGACAGTTAATTTAGAAGATTAATTCTCGATCAGAACTTCTATAAAACAATTTCTTATAATGAATCTTTCGTTAATCAGTTAAATTAAATGCCTACTTATTTTGAGTACTTTATAAAGTTATCATGTAAAAGAAAAGCAATCAAAGAAGTATATAGCTCAGAAAACTACACAATAGTCGATAAATTTACATGTTCACTGTTGTATCAATTTATTAAATTAACAGAATTAAATCAATTAAACCCATAGATAATTATATAATTTACTAAACATAGAAGCCAAACCGAAAAAGTATTTTTTATTACAGATCTAAAATATCCTAAATAGCTTAAAGCTGTAAAAGTTTCGTAAATTTTATTTTAACAATCTTAATTGAACCACTTTTAGAAAATTGTCAGAAATCTTTAGATAAGTTGAAGTCGAAATCTTCCGCGAATAACACAAGTAATTCAGTTTCCCATTTCATAAAGTGTTAATGGAGGTATTTTATATTTCCTTAATTTAATCAATCAAAACTAGTGAGTGAAAAAGAAAACTTAATTTTAAAATTGGTTCATTTATTTACTTTGCTATTCGCCAGTATTTGAATTCAAGTTTGTCTTTCATGCGCCTGTATTTAATAATTTTTAGTTTAGTCATCAATGAAACCTTAGAGAAGATTGAAGAAATATACGTAATTTTGATTTCGTTAAAAGCATCATAAATAAACATTTAATCTTATATTTCACTAATTCCGAAGAAATTAAGCGAAGCAGTTTAGTTAATTTTAAAATTCATCGATGATAATTATTTATTATTCATCATTGAAGCATATTTTAGCACTCCTATAATTCTGGAAAGCCTTTTAATCGTAAGAATTTGTGAAACGGCAGTGGAAGTAAATTAGCGTACCTGATAACCATAATATTTTTCTCTAATTTTCTCTCTTTTAAATTGCCTTCAATCTGTTTCTCAGAGACCAGTGATTTCAAAGTCATTCTGTGTTTCTTTTTTGGAATATTTAACACAAGATAAAACGGATATTTAATCTTAACAATGTTAAATAATTTCACAGAAAGATGAGTAATTTCATTTAAATCGACTTTTTATCAGACGGAATAAATTTACTGCAAGAATATAAGCATCTCCGGCGTTCAATTATGTGATGGGTGAACCAATTTCTTACTTCTAAAGACTCTAGAGGTTAAATATAGTAAATACTATTTTTAACCTGTTTTTATTTACTATTTTTAACCTGTTTCTCAGTTATACTTTATTAATCTCTACTTATTATAAAAGAAGGTGTCTGTGTGTGTGTGTGTGTGTGTGTGTGTGTGTGTGTGTGTGTGTGTGTGTGTGTGTGTGTGTCTGCAGCGTTACGGACAAACGGCTACACCTAGAAACACCAAATTTGGTATTCGGGAAGATGTAAATATGTAGTTGTGCACCTCGAAGCGATTTTTTCAAAATTCGACCTAGATTTTTTTTTATTTTATGTTTTATGCGAATTTTGGCATTTTTTCTCACCTAATTCGTAATAACGGCGGAAATTACGCTCGCAGCAAAACGGCATTTGTATCATCGGATAGAGGAGAAAATTTTCTTTTAAAAACAGTTTGTTCTGAATACTTAACCTGATTTACCGATTTTTAGGAATTTTTTTACTAAACATCTGCTTCGCGATTTTTTTTCGTAAAATAATTTTAAAACTGTCGCATCTTGAATTCTATCCGTCATAACTTTTAGATATTTTGAAAAATCGTGAAACATTCTTTCCTCCCTCTTTTAAAATAAAAACGAAAAAATTATGTAAATTAGATGATTTTTTACGAATTTTAATGCAGCCTAATGTTTAGAATTTAATAGCATCAACGCGATCTTACGCCATTCATTACATTGCGATCACGGCACGAGAATTTATGTTCGGCTGTTGCCACAGAAAGGATTAGAAAAAAGGGTTTTTTCAACCAATCGAGTTTTTAAATGGGATATCAGAATTTCAATTCGCAAGTGAGGATCTATGACGTCAAATGCTTTAAGATACCTAAAAATTACGCCATAATTTTAACTCATTTATTCCAGCTCTATTTTCAACACAGGGAGACGATATTTTGATTACAATTTACTGTAGAAATAAACTAAGAAATTCACGATTATTATTATTAGAAGTGGTATTTTAATCCGGTGCTTATTTAAAAATTGAAATGTTTTCACGGCGCTGAAAATGTTCATTTTAAGTTACAAAGTTCGTTTCAAAGCGCGATATATTAAAATTTTTCTATTTATTATTTTTATTTTTGGCATTTAATTTAGCGCAGGCGTTGCCTAACATACGCATGCAGGTTGCGAGTATAGTTTTATTTTAACGTTGAATTACGTTCCTCCATAAAGGTCACGCAAAGTTTTAATGATACCGTTTGAAAACAATTATGCGAAATATCGAAAGTAACTCCGAAATTAATCTACCGGGGTATCCTTTACGGCAGTCAAACAGTGACGTCATAAATTAAAAAAAAATTGTGAAATTTGTAAACTCTGCAACTCTAACGCCCTGTCACAATTAAAATGGGAATAAGTAGCTCCTCGAGATTACACAGTTTGATGTTTTTCAGGAGACAGGACTATGGAGGATATAAAAGATATCGGTATTGGATATTTAAAATGGCACCCCTTGGATATTTTCTCCCCACAGTAAGATGAAATGGTTTACGGCGCTAAATACGCCAATCTTATAAAACTATGTATAAATTAAATATATATGGAGAGTTTCCTTAATGGCAACCATTATGTGAAATGATTATTATTTATGCTAATGCGTAAATTGCAAAGAATCGCCACAGAATCAAAAGATCCCATTGAGGCCAAATAATCTAAGCTGTTTCTTTTAAGGGAGCCTTGAAGAGGGAGAAGCGAGTATAGATAGTATTAATGTACGTAATAGGTAGTATTATTAGATTTGTAAAGATAGTATGAATAAATCGCAATGTACCACGTTAACAAATATTTCATGAAATTAAAAGTGTTTATCCTTTTCTAATTTGCGTTAATATATCCCGCAGTCATTTCAACAGAGGGGATTACTTGAACTTTTTTAAAAATGAAATTCTGTTTTGTCACATGCAGATATGATTTTAGTAGTAAAATATTCCCTTCTTCCCGTATGAAGAGCGGGTGCGCAGCTATTTTAAAAACATCTCTTGAAAATAGCATGAATGAATTCAGAAGACCTCAAAACGTGTAAATACACCAAAATCTCGAAGTCGAATTTTTTCATGATTACAATACTTTCCTTATATGGTACATTTTCGGAAAGAAATAAATGGTGCTCCATTTCATGTAGTGTCTTAGGTATTTAATGCTACAACTTGAGCCTAAAAAACAGTATGATGTAGAAATAAGACATTTTAAAAGCCAGGAGTTCTCTGCAAACCATTAAGCTTTCCACTTTTTTAATAGTGAATGACACTGACGTAGTTTTTTGAGTCATTATACTGCAATGATCAGGTTAGTACTCATGACACAAACTTTACATTAAGAGTCAAATAATTTTGCTCTTTTTTTTTTTTAATTCCACATCACGAATAATTTCGAATTACACATGTAAGGAAAATTTTCGTTTCCTACCGTGCGAAGAACGGGCACGCAGCTAGTATAGACATAAAAACACAAATATTATTTCTTGAACTGTGTTTTAAGAGACTTTTAAAGTTGTAACTAATTGAAGGATAAATCATCGCTTTTTCAAATATGAAAAAATTAAATATTTTTTAACTTTATCTGATGGCCGTGTATTCAAAACTTAAGTTTTTTGACTGAGTATTAAGATAGAGTGAAATGGGGTGAAAAAAAATTAAACTATTTATTGACTCCTATGTTTACAATAGCTGCCTATTGTCTAGATAAGTCTTTTTTTGTAAAATTTTGCCTTTTTTAAACGTTCTCATCAAGTAGTGTAACAGTCGTCAATTTCGAAGAAATGTATTTTAATGGGACAGGCATAAAACACCATTTTTTCTCTTTTCTTATTGATTAAGAAACTTGTTGTGGCACGTTTAAGTTTTCCTAAGAATCCTCATCAGGTGGAGTGGAAGCGCCACATTAAAAAAAAAAAGTATTTTTGCCTCAAATTGGATATATCGCAACGGGATTTGTGATGGCTTCTAATCAATCCATCTCTTGCTTTTGCATCAGAAACACTCGCTGAGGCTTCAGTTACCAATTTTATGTGTCACTAAATTGCTTCTTGTGAGTGACAAGGTAAGTTGGGAATATCCACTGCAGAGCTAGTTCGAACCATCCTTTTGTCCTCATTAATTTTTTTCCAACGGGCTGGCATTTGCCGATTAGGCATTGTGCACCACAACTGCCAGAATATATTGTGGCTATTTTATTATGGGAGCCGCAGTGGGCTGCCAGTGTTACCCCCTATGAAGGGACGGACAAATTAACATCCATCCCTTAGCCGGGATTTGAACCCGTCCTCAAGACGTGATAGAATGGTTCTTAAGCCACTACACCACCTAGGAGGATCATTCAAATGTTGAGTAACTGGAGGCTTGCTCGAACATTCATCTGGCCAGATAATTAGATCGAAGAATTCTTCTGCATCGAAAGTTAATTTTGGTATTTCGAATATCCGTATTTTAAGAAGTTGTTGTTTTTCTCTTGCTGTCATAATGTGCCTTAGCTCTAGCTCGCTATTATGTTTCCTTTCGTCCTGCAGCATTGCGAGCAAAATATTTTCGGAATGCGCGATAAAAGACATTTCTCTGAATCACTTTAACCACAATCCCTTTCAGATGTTCAGGTAAGTGATCTGATTTTTTCATCATTCCAAACAAGTGTTTCGGAGCATATTGCACTAGTGGACGTGTTTTGACTTCAAATTAAGTAAGTACATAAACTTTCATAATAAAATCTGTTAGAATTTGGATCTCTTCCAAAATATTTTCAGAGCATACAAAATGCCGTAGTGTCCGATTAACTGTAGTTAGACACCTTCACTGGGACCAATTTATTACTGTCTATTTGCTAGATCTGATCGTAATTTACCATCTGAAATGGCAAGACAAATATACAGATTTTTCATTACTTAATTTTTACTATTCTTTTTAACTACTTAAGTCCTTTGGTTCAAGATTGTGCAATTCCACTAACTTCTACTACTGAAATTACTACTAACTTCTAAATATTCAAAAGATTGAAGATCCTGGCTAATTCTGCTATAGAACTGTATTGAACCCGATGTTTTTTCATTAAGATCTTGAAATAAATGTCAGAGTGGTAATTTGTTGCAATGAAATAAACAGAAAAACGTCGTAATGGTCGGCATAGGAAATGTTCTAGTGGTGATATTACACCATCTTTCTGCCCTGTATGGTCTGTTCTTGAAGTAGATGGCTTCTAGAGAAAGCAGTCTTCAGGCATTTCCTCCTCTGAAATAGGCTATTTTTCAGAAACTACTGTCTCTTTGTTAAGTTCTTCAGCGACCTTTTCTTTACTTCTGACAGATCTTCGATTTAGCTATGACGTCACAATCTACTTTTCCCCAATATGTATCTGAGCGTGACGGTCATGCGAATTCAGAGCTTTCTCCCCATCCCAAAGCTGTAAAAAAAAATTAAAAAAAAATGAGGGAAACCGCTGCTTGCTAGACCTGAGCCTGGAGCTAGGGTTCAGCAGGACAGTAGGACAGTTCAGGAACTAAAACAGGCTTTAAACCAAATAGGTAGGCCGTTCCTGAAGGTAGTATCCCCATCCCAAAAGTGTCCAACGTGCCTCAAGAAGTTTTCACTTCAAAAATCAACTTCAAACTCAAATAGTTAAATTCCCTAAAAATTTAGACACCAGCAGCACATCATAATATTAAGTGCTATATTTTCTTTCTTTACGACATTTCATTTCTACTAAAATTTCAGTCACTGATATTATTGTGCTGTGAAAAAAAAAGAAACAAAAAAACAATTTAAATTATTTTTACTTTTGAAACATTTTAATAATTCGCTTTCTAGAAAAGTGGCAGGTAATACAAATTTCGTCTTACACGTTAATTAATCGTCGGAAATTTACATAGCTTCTCGTATTAAAACTAATTCACGAAAGAAAGTCAAACACTTGTAATAAGACCGACTATTTCTATAAAACTTTTTACAAAATGAAGTACATATGCGAATGCAATTCGTTTATTATATCAGAATATACATGTTTCCCTTTGATGTTCTGATCGATATATTTTATGCTAGTTTTATTTAAGTATACATTCAATTTAATATATTATCATAATAAAAATAAGTAGTTTTTGAGATTGTTGCGTCTTTCTTTCGTGGAACTTAATGTAACTTAGTTTCACTGTATTCTCTCTCCTTTTTCTTCTGCTCGGATACGTACTTTTTGATTAAAGAAGCTCAGCAAACCTTGCACTTAATCAAATATGAGTAAAAATGGATAACATAATGTTTAAATAGATGAATTTCTAGGAATAAAATTTTGATTCGTATTCCTAAGTTCACTTTAAGCATGTACGAATTTATTTTGACTTTTTATTAAGTTATGTTGTAACGTTGTTCTTTTCAATATTTTATCTAAAATAGCTATTTTCAAGATGAATAACAGTAATTTATATCATAATACTTTTTTACTAGGAATGTATAAATCAAGAATATAATATAAAAAAAGATTGTAAAGTAAAATTAGTGCCAACTAGTCTGATGCCAAAATTCGATTTTCCTTTTATAATGAGTCTGTCTTATAACAAGTATTTGGAATGTATGTATACTGCTGGTGACATAACGTTAAAAGAAAAAAAAATGTGTTCAGTTTTATTTAATTTGTTAGTGAAAAACAAAGTTGTGTAGTCTGTGTAAGTCAAGAGCAAGATAATGTTTTCCTTAAATGTGGACCATCGTCTCCTATTCTACTGAAGTGTTGTATGCCAGAAATTACTAAGAGTTGTCAAAAGGTATCACAGAAAGTTGTCAAGAGCTAGAAGTCCAGTTCTTAGTTGTAAAACATGTAAACTGTGTATATTTAATTTAAATTGTTTTGTTCTTTAATGCATCTATACTAATAAATATGTAATAAAATTATATTTAATTTAATGTGTGTATTTAATTTACGTTGCTTTGTTTTTGACAGTTACTCTGTTAAAAAATTAAATAATCTCAAAAATGCACAGCAAAGGTGTTAAGAATCGTTAAATTAGCCACATTTTATTCGACGAACATTGAAAGAAAGAATTTAAAATTAATTAGAATTAATAATTTTGTTATAGTCCAAGTTTATTCACGATTTTCTTCCTTTTTTTACAGTAGGAATTCAAACAGACATTTCATTAATACAACTCTAGATTAAGCATAAAATTACCAATTAGTTGGCGCATTAACGTGAACTACTTTTCACCAGTCTTTTTGCTGTCGAACAGTCTGTCTGTGATCTCGTTCCATATTTGAACTCGTCTGTGAACTCGTTCCATATTTGTGCTGCAATTTCACTTTTTTTAAAAACACGATAACAGGTACAAGGAGAAAATCTGTTTTTAGCTAGGAATTTTATTTTTTCATTTTACACAATGCAAGTAGAAAGCCCAAATGTGTGACTTCACAAACGCGAAATGAAAATGCTTATACATAGGTAAGGTACAATAAGCAATACTACTATAGTACTTTAATGAATATTGTGCTGCAATTATTAATGGGTTTACTGTGAGTAAATAAATGAGGTACGTAATGTTTTTCATGTAGGGTAATGTCACCTCTTAAAGGGAAAACTTGCATAAATTAACATAAATGCTAAATAAAACTTTGGCCGTTTGCCACAATATTTTACACTATATTTTGCGTCATAAACATAATTTAATAATATTCCACACCTAAATTAAGTAACGAAATAATGGAATTTTGAAAAAGAGGCCAAAGGATTATTTTATCCACACCCAATGTCAAAATGATCCTTCATTTGAAAATAATTGTAAATTGTTTTTTGTAGGCAAAATAAAAGATGTAAAAGTAATTATGGTTATACATAATGAAATAAAACAAGTTTTTATACATAATGAAATAAAACAAGTTTTGCAATCATATACTCTGCATAATTTAATTTACGAAAATTTTAGTATAAAAAAGTGTGTTAAACAATAAAATGGAATATTTAAAAATTATACTTTAAAAATTATGATAACAAACGGAGTAATAAATTAAATAATGTAATGGGGCGTCACGCATTTTGAGAACGTCTGAAGGGCTACCAGGATGACTAGGACACGGTACTGAAGTTTCTTCAGTCGATGGATCATTTTACGCGGCAGCATGGCCGCCCACTTTGGGTCATATTACTGGAACACGCCGAAAAACATAACAAACTAAACAAGTGTAATTCACATCTTAAAACATACTCTATTCAGTAAATCAAGTCGTATTTCTGTCTTATGTAAAGACTTTATTTCTAAATAAATAGGAAAGCTAGTGCTTACATTATAAGAGATATGATAAAACAAAGTGTTTTGAGGAATTCTACTCAGACACTTAATAAACCGATAGCTTAAATATCGCCATTGCTTCTTCGTGATTTGTGGCAGCTAATTCATGTCTTGCCTAGATCATAGCGCTGCCTGTCAGGTAGAAAACAAATGTGGATCGTTTTGCCCGCTAGGATCAGTTTGGGCCACCTTCCCCTACGTGTAGTGCTATAATACAAGAATATTAATCATGTTATAATGTAAATTTAATTCAAATTCCCGTACATTTCTTGAAATTGGTTTCTTTACAGTAAAATTAGTTTTCCTTTCTCGTGCTGAGAGTACACTTTTCCACTTGCTTATCTGAGCACTAAACCTGCTGAAGACTAATATTCTGTGCGAATTCTGTAGGACTCTTCAACAAATCAGCACAAGCTAGCCACACCTCAGCAAAGCAAACACCTAAAAGCCATAGCTAGACGTCACCTGTGTGTCTAGTTGTCGCTTATTTTCACACCTATTGTACTGCACGTGGTCATTTGAACGCTTATGTACGTATACAGCAGCTTCTAGGAGAAAGCAGTTTTTTGTGATTGACTGTTGTAAGTAAAACCAATATTGTTTTAGTTTCGGTGCCTATAAACAGGATGTCCCAAAATATTGTTTGAATGCGGTACAGTAATGTGGGGGTCAGAAACGTCATCTTTGTGAGGCTCTTCACTATCAATTTGAATGAAGTTTTGAAATATTCATGAACTTTCCGACGATGGTTCGTGAAAACTGATGGATCTGTCACGGTAAGCATTTGACTAAAACTGGCACTTTAAAAAATCTACTTAATTTCATTGATGAAAATCTTGAAGATGAACTCATGATTTGTAAAATTTGCTTAAATAAGTAGACGAGCACAACACTTTTCCCAAAACTGACTATTAGCAGGTACATGAAAACAACTCTTTCGACCCCACATTGTTATGTTATTTTGAATCTATATGTGGAGAAATTATACCTTGGAGCATCCTGAGCTACTTTCAAAAATAATTAACTGTTTGGCTCATCTCGAAAATATTCAAGACATTTTACTAATCCTGATTCTGTTCTTTCTTCGCGTTAGGACTCAGAACCTGAATTATAATTATTTTTATACTCTCTAATAAGCATTCGATTTTTTTTTACTATTTTTCTTTTCTTGTTCAGCAAATCGCTTTCTTTCTTTTCTTTTGTTTTCTTCTTACTTTTATTTGGTAAAGTACATGCAAAAAGAGATGCCATCCGATTACGTAAATTATACAGGGCAGGATAAGTATCATGTATTAATGTAACAAAACATTTTTCAAATAGAATATCCACTTTTTTATCATACTACTAGAAAATACTACTAGAAAAATTTGCACGTCACTATTTTTTGGCATACTTTTCGAATATTGAAATTTCTGACTACTTTAAAATTTATATCACTATGCAATTCCAAAAAAAAAAAATATTTCTTACAATTTCATGTGCATAACAAACTGATATTTAGAGTGAAACTGTTAAATACAATAAATGTGTTTACTAATATGGGGAAAAGAAAATTTCTTAAATCTGGATTTTCGTTAAAATTAAAAGTAAGTAACGTCACTGGGAATGTGAAAAGTTTATTCACAAATTTACTAATGAAAAAATGTAATGCTGTATTTGCTTGTTTGTTTGCGTATTTTCACAGCTAAATTTATTTTAATTAAAATAATATCCTGTAAAAAGGACATCCGTTTTTTTTAAATTTTGAAACGCTATCATTTTTCAATTCCCAAAAGTGTGACAGCGCATGCTAAATTACACATTATCTTTAAGTCTGACATCTGCAGCATAAATTTTAACTTAATCGGTTGTTAAAAATTTACTCAAACTAACTAAATTAACACTTTTTACTGAAAAATTTGGCATGACGCAAACCATTTTTCTAATTTTATGAAGCTTTCTTTCACATTAAGTACAAGACTGAAATTAATGAATCCATTTTTCATGATTATGAGTACCAAATGCTCCTATACTCCCATCATTGGGCGGCCACTTTATAATAGATTTTTAATAAAAAGCCAGTGGTTTTTGACGTTAATGTAACTTTTTTACCCGGTACTATTAAAACTTAGTTACACTCTATTCTTACACTCATTTGTTCTTAACGGTTTTTAATTTTTAGTGGAGAAATAAAAGCAAAAATTTTACTCTCTGCTGGATTGTATTATGTTTGTATGGGAAGAAGAGCAGCATGTCTGTATAAGCTAGTTTTTCTGCATTAAGTTGAAATTTCTCTTCTGAAATAATCTTCAATATCGTACTTTGAATGTTTCATTAATGTTTAACAATGTTTCGTGATATACATTTTCAAGAATAATGTATTATGTCCAAATAATTTATATTATAAGTAAATGAATGAATATATATATTATATATATATACTAGCTGAAGTACCCGTTCTTCGCACGGGAATGAATGGGCTTTTACATATTGCGATTTGTTGTGATTACTATTCATTGCAATTAAGAGATATAGCAAAATGGATATCGCGTTATATTGTGTCCAATAATCATGCATACCGAATTGCAAGGCAATCGTTTGTACGGTGCAGCAGGCTATGCGGCGTAGCGCAATTAGTGGCGAGTTTTAGCAAAACGGATACGGGGAAAGTATTCTTCGCATTCAGAAATCGATGTATACGAATTTTCATGACGATCGGCTGGACAGTCCTGAAGTTCAAGTATTGACGCGACATCTAGTGGCAAGTTGTAGGAAAATGGATAGCGCCAAACTCTTTCTCGTGTTCAAATATTTATGTATACCTATTTTCATAGCGATCAGTTGCACAGCCAAGAAGTGATACACTGCAGCGCCATCTAGTTATTAATTAAAGTAATGATTTGCTACAGCGCCGTCAAGAGGCGAGTTATAGCAAAATGGATAACGCCAAAATATTCTCATTGTTCAAATAGCTATGCATACTGATTTTTATAGCGACCGTTTGAATGGTCAAGAATTTGGCCTGCTGGAGCGTCATCTAGTGACGAGTTAAAATAATATTGCATTGTAGTGCCATCTAGTGGTGAGTAACATAAAAAGGAACGCAGTTAGAATCTACTCTTCGTGCTCAAATGTGTAAGTATAAAAAGTTTTATGCCGATCGGTCGAACGTTATATAAGTTGATGCGTCGCAGCACCATTTACCGGCAAGTTACAACAAAACGGATAGTGAAAAATATTCTCCGTGTTCTAATATTCACGTATACTGAATTTCATCGAAATCGGTTGGAAGATATTAGCATAGCAAACGGCTAAATGAGATAGAATTCGACGTTGTGCTGCGGCACCAAGTGGCAAGTTAGAGGAAAACGGATAGCATAAAAACCTTCTCCATGATAAAAGACTTAGGTGAACCAAATTTCATGGTGCAACGGTGCTCAACCTTGCTGGAGTTTTTCAACCTCATACACATGTACCAACATTCATTTTTATCTATAACCAGTGTCATTATATATACCAGTCTCAAATAAAATCCATTTTCAAATGTAAGACTCGCCAAAGTGCCAACATACGCCATTTTGCAAGAGCTTTTTCAGGGAATCATTCGAAGCATTGACTTAGCAGCAATCAATATGGGAAATGGTTCGACCGCCAAAAAGTAAAGCACGCATTTATTTGAAAAGTGGAATCCCTTAATACAGCCGAATTTTTTAAAATTATCAACTATAACGTGTTTTATTCATCGTTACTCCGATGTACTAAATGAGAAGATTTCGATTTTCTGAAATTTGGCGAAATTCCCCCAACTTAAATCAATGTACTCAATTGGCGAGAATTCTGAAGATAGATCGCTTGAAATCCCTTAATAACTGCATTATTTCTTCACGGATCATTAAAATGTAAGGCTGTATTCTAATAAAACCTTTGCACTTGTTTTCAAAAATCTATTTCGTTAAGCTCTCAATAAATTGCGCCAAGCCGAAAACTGTGCAATCCGCTAGAACTCACTTTCTCAAAATCGGCATTTGAGCCATTTTATTTTTCCGCCAAACTAAAACATTTTACATATTAGCCTCGGAAATCTTCAATTCTTATTGTTCTGCGTATAAAACATTTCATTCCTGCTCTGTTTTCCCATGCACACGATATTCTAATTTAAAAAAATAACCTTACGAATATAAACTAACAAAAAACAATCATTATTATTCTTTTATTTTTACTTGAGAATTTAAAACATTATATTCGGCAAAATTGCCACACATGGCAACCACGATGATTATTTCACACTTTTTTCACTACAGGGGTTACAATTACGGGAAGCTTTTTGCGTGGAGAGCATAAAAAAAATCTCTTAAATTCCGGGAACGGGTGGACTTTCAAAGTTTTAACGTGGACTATGATTTATTCTATATTATTTTATATATCTGTGCAAAATTTCAGGATGAAAGGTCCATTTTTGTGGATTTGTATACAAATCAAATCCACAAACAAACAGAATTTCATTTTTATTTATAAGATATTTAATATTATATATCATGCAGTTTACATCCTAGCTATTTATTTAAAAGAACAGTACAGTACAAAATCGAACGACTGCTATTAAGTTTTAACCCGAAAATGAATTAATTTTGTAAGGATTTTACTTATTAACTAAATTTGGCTTTGTTCAGAAACGTAATTCTCAATGCTCGGTTGACAAAATGAGAGATTTATTCTACTAAACATATGAATGAATAGCTGTGCATTGTTACGTTTTTAAGTATCGTTGAATTAGAAAAAAAAAACACAGAAATAGAGGGGGAAATGCTATATTCTGGAGTTACTAACATAAATTGCAAGTAATAAGAATTATGCGCAACAATTAAAGAATTTGTGAATTATTCCTTTTTAACAAGTACTTATTAATATTAAATTTATAATTAGTGTACTTTATTGTTTTGTATAAATTGGCCTAATTCCTTCAAAAAATTTGACAAAATGTTGCACAGTAAAAACTATAAAAAATTTCTGAACTATAAAATAGCTCTTTTTTTTACAAAACAAAATGTGTTTAATTGTAAATTTCATACAAAAATTAAATTATTTGCGTTTCAAGCATTTTTAATGAATTTTTTTATCTCTATTAAGAAAAACCTGATTAAAGTTTTCTTAGTATAGAAAGAATCGAATATCTATTAAAAATACTTTATATTAAATATAATTTCACCTTTTTATGAAACATTTCTTTCCCGATTCCGAGTATTATTTTTGCACTTAACTCTCTTCCTGAGCGCATCGCACAAGGCAGCATGAGAATGTGAATTTTGAAACTTACGTGAAATTTCGGTGCTGTACTTCTTATTTGCGGATTATAATATGAAAACGATAGGTAACCCACATTATGCCCGATTTTCATGAAGTGGATTTTCTGCATATAAAAAAAGCCCACGAAATTTCTGGATATTGTTTCGGATGCTTCAATAAAAACCATCGCGCAACATCGAACCTCCAGAACTATTCATGCCTTTTAAGCCACGCTTTTTGAAGATTTCGGCTAATCTCTAATAAAAAGATAAGAGAATTCTGAATTTGAAATTGCATTGTTCGACTTACGGAATTGCGCAAATTTTTCAATTCTTTTTAAAATATGATTTATCCAGTATTAGCACATAAGACACCATACGTGAGCTAAATTCTCGTTCACGGAGACTACTATTGGCAGCTATTTGGTGTGATAAACTAACAATACCTCTGAGTCAAAAAATTTCGGTTTTGAGATTACCTGAAATTTCTGTTTGCGAATCTCCAAAAGCAATTTTCATGGATGAATTCCAGAAATCAGTTATCACACATCACAATTAAAATTTCCCGATTTTTAAGGAAATGTCTTTGCCATTCCTTAAAAGGGAAGTTATATTTATTCGCCAAAAAGTTCCTACCATCATTCTGGGAGTATATTTTGAAAGCTCAAAAGTGACACTCCACATGTTAAAAATCCAGATAATTGCAATTACCACTATGTTAATAATTCCATAGGCATGATTTTTGCATTATGACGTTGCAGGAGCTAATAAGGCATATGACCGCCGTAAGAAAGGATTGTATCTTGCCACAGTTGAAGTGTTAATGGACAAAGTACAATGGGCTCATAAACCGCAGTTCACATGGCGATAAATGGAAACTGTCCTTTTCTGTGATGGACAGAAATATCGGTAGACTGAGAGCATTGCAAGTTAATGATATGATTCGCAAAAAAGCTAAGGAAATACTTTAGGAAACATATACTATTTGAGTATACGTCATGATGTATGCTGCTTTTGGTTTCAAAAGTTGAGCGCATTTGGTTTTCCCAGTGGTTGACAAAATTCTTTTGAAGCGATAGAACAACTAGAAAATCATAGCTATGTTTTTGGAAAACATAGGAGCCAATTTTTTTATAACTGTATGATCATGGAGCCAACCGTGTATGTGCTAAAAAAACTAAAAGTTACTGGTCCATAATGGCCGACGATAGCTTCGGTCTAAACGCAATGGAAAATGTGTTGAGCATTATGCCAGAGAAGCTTTAGGTTATTGTAAATCAACTTTATTTAGGGTTTTCCTTTAAAACATTAACCGAAGGTGCATGGCATAATTTAGAAACAGGGGTATTAAAATTCTTAACAGTGTCGAAGGGAAAACTTATAAAATTCTATATTAAAGAATAGAAGTACTTTGAACTTTAAAAACATTGTATTGTATCATGTTTCGTTGAAACGTATTACATTTTATAAACTTTTATAGCACCTAATATATACTCTTTGTTAGAAAATAAAAACATGAAGTGTTATTTTTTTTCTAAATAGAACTTTAAATGCAAGTCGCGTATGATTTGAGTAAGCGTCTATGAGCATATATGCAACTGATGTCCGTTTGACTTTCTGTTTTGCTGAAATATTTATTTTACTTGACTAAAATAAATATTTAAGCCATTAAAAGCATAATAAAATAAATGAAATAAAAATTAAAGCTTTTCTTTTCGAAATTTTTAAAACATCGATTTTGACAAACAAATAGCCTATATTAAACTCTGAACAACACGGAAGTTGCGTACAACTGCTTTCCAAATGCCTTTTACAGGATTAAATCAGTAATTTAGTACAAAGTGCCTCTTCAAAGGTTTTTTGGCCGACTTGCACCTATATATTAAGGTTACATCTTGCTCAGTTATATATCGTAACCGTTGAAAGATTTTTGGCTCTGATCTAGGATCTCTTGTTACACTAGAAGCAGTAACTTGCATTCTTTTAGTTTCTGTATTTTGGCGTTCTTTTACATTGTCTATTAATCCTTGCTTCACGTTCGTCGCAATAAAGGTTACCATAACATTCTATATTGGACCTGACGTTAAAAAATATAGTAATAAAAATAAATTTATGTATTTCAACATAAAACACATATAAGAATATGATTTTGTAGAAATACTATTTTTTTTTTCAGTTTCAGCCGTGGTGAGTTTGTAAATATAACGAATATAAATGTGTGCTATAAAAATGTTATCCTTCGTTTTCATTTTCCACAATGCTCATCAATTTTACATTGTTTTTATTCGTCAGTACCGAGCTACGTTAAATTAAAATGCTACTTCACGAACTCAACATTACAAGTCATGTTTTATTTTGTTACCCTTTTCTTATAATGTGCAAATTTAAGTGCATTCAAAGTGTTACATTTTGAACTGTGCTGACTAACGTTTTGTATCAATTCTAGTACTGTTATACTATTATATGTAAAATATACAGGGCTTTTACAAAACACAGACATAGGCGTTTATTCTTTAAATTCTGATCGTGGACTTGTACATTAAATTACAAAGTTACGTTAACAAAGGTAGAAAAATTTAAGGTACGGGCTAAATTTTCAGGAGATTATATCTAAATAAATGCAAAATTTAAATTTTTCTACGACCAGGGTATAAAAAAATTCTCCCAAATAGTAAAAAATGCTCCTCTTATTAATTAGATAATGCACAAAATTTCAGATTCTCATCATAAAAAGACTCAGCGGTATGTTTAAACATATTTAGTAAGGGACTGTACATTACCAATACTATCAAAAGTATTATTTTCTTATGCAATCATTGTTTTTTTCGTAATTCATGTACATCCCCCAAAACACGATCTTATCTTGTGATTTTTCTCTTCGGGGGCCATCGAAAACTGGTTTAAGTCAGCATGCATTTATTTTTATATGTCCGGCATATTTTAGGACGAAAGGCTGACATATTTTATGTAATAATGTATGGGGCACATGTTTCTAAATGGAAATGTTTTTGTTCAAAGGATGTGTAAAATTTTAAGTTTAATTTTTTTTAATTTAATCTCCTGAAAATTTTACTTGATGCAACAAATCCTGTATATTTTTAAGCAACTTTGTAATTTATTGTATATGTCTCTAATCCATATTTGAGGATTGAATGCCTATATCAGTGTTTTTAGAATACTATGCATATATGTATTATATTATTGTATTATATGCATATATGTATTATATATTCCTAATCATTCACTAAAACACAGGTTGTTTCTTCTGATTTCAGAAACTCGAAATATTCCGTTGGAGACGTGGTTAAATTTAACACGAAATTATTTGATGTATTCCTGCGGTTGCTTTACTAACATGGCTGAAAAACAGGAAAAAACTATGATTCAGATCATTTTTAGTTTTCAAAATTTTATATATGTTCAGAAAGGAGAAAAGGTTTTCTTTCTGAAAAAGCTAGTGAAAGCTTGTTGAACTATCATTCTCGGATCATCAATCACCAAGTGTCAGTAAAACCACGAAGAATTGTTTTTTGATTAAAAAAAGAAGTATACTCTATGGTGATTGCTGATGACTGAGCAGCTTTTAAGTTTCATGTTGTAGACTTCTTTTATCCTCGGTTTATAAATTTGTATGAATGAAATCTGAAAGCATGCGTTACATTTTTACTTACACAAGATGGATACCCATATTATTTTATTTATTTCTTTAAGTGCATGTACTTTGTGAGATACTTTAAAAATGATCAAAAGCATTTTTGCTACATAAGTTTACTCAGGAATACTAATTCACTTTTCCCACTGTTAGTAAAACTATACAAACATAATAAATTTTGTAAGGTTCACATAATAAACTTTGTAGTTTAGAATAGTTTGATACGATTTTCATTATTTGAAAAAAAACACTGTTCTGTTTGAAAAGGATTAAAAGTTTCCTACACAATAAAAGTAAAGATTTCCTGTATGGATAACTTTTAAAAATAGATAAATGTTAGTTCTTATTTTTAAAAAAGTGAAAAAAAAATGATCGTTATAACCATTCATAGGGATACGATAACCAACTTACTTGTTTCGAAACATATCTTCATAATTATGACACAGTTTTGTTTTTGAAATGCTTTTGTGTTTTATGTTTTGTCCTGCTATGTTTTTATTGCAATTTATTTTTATTGAGTTTTTGAAACAATGCAGCATTTTACTCTACAATTCCTCAGTATTTGCTCCTTTGAATGACTCAATGATTGTCTGTATGAATTTGCTTTTCCTTTCGGAAAAAAAAAATGTTCTTCAGCATTCACACCGGTCGTAGAACTCACTTTTCTTCTTGTTATTTCTTTTAATATTCAGTGTCAGTTTCTGACTCAAACGTTACTTTTGTTAAGGAAAAACATATCCTGATTCTGTGAATTTAAGAAACGCATATTAGGTAACCTGAATAAAGCAAAATGTGCTGATCACAGAAACGGAAGTCCAGTATATGCACTTGTCATTCCAGTAAGGAGAGATTTTATCGTGTTTATATTTCGGCATTCATTAACACTCTCGGAACTACTGCCACCCAGCGGCGGACACGAAACGTTCTCTGGGTCATTATATGCCACCCATGGGCTTACGACCGACGCCCATGGGCGGCATATAATTAACCAATTCGGTAATACAATTAACCAATTTTTGTAAACGGTATAATTCCTGTTTACAAAAAATTGTTAGTAACATTTCGGAATTGTTTTCATCTCTGATTATGTTACGCTATCAATTTGGTCATTTAGTCTAGTTTCGTAGCGCTAGAACAACACCTCCTACATATAGAAGTCCTGAGAACAAACCCTTTTACGTCATCACTAGGTCTTCTAAGATGACGTCATCCCATTTTTACTTTCAAATAGTAAAACTATTAAAAAAATATCTGGTGAATGATACAAATATTAGGAAATAAGTTAAAGATAAAAATTAAAATACCTTTCTGATAAAAAATAATTTGTTATAATCTATTTCTATATCATATTATATAATTAGTGATGGTTAAAATTTTTATTTGTCGTAAAATCTAATTTTCTATCTTATATCATTAACTAGAACATATTATTCCTTACAATGCCATTTAAATTGACTAATTTGCTGTGAAGAAATAGGTATGTGTGTCTGTATTAAGTCAAACCTACGCGAGACGTATGTGCATACATAGAGGGCGCCTTGGCCGGAGGGCTTTCTAAGGGGTACTAAAACTTATTCACGTTAATTAGATGCTTATAGTTTAAGGCGAGTGACCACCTATCATTTCACCAAATATCATTTTTTCACCTTTGCAGTTATTACGTGATGTGCGAACACAAATTTACGCAGTTTGAAATGATTTTCGCAAAATTTCAAAATCTAATCAAGATTTTTTTTTAATTCGAGGCCTATGTTTTAAGTTGAGTGAGCACCTATCATGACACCCAATTTCATATCATTCGCTTCAATCGTTTTTAAGTGATGCTTGAACACAAATTTACGCAGTTCGAAACGATTTTCGCAAAATCTGAAAATCTAATCAAGATTTTTTTGAAATTCGACGCCTATGTTTCAAGTTGAGTGACCACCTATCATGACACCCAATTTCATATCATTCGCTTCTGTCATTTTTACGTGATGCTTAAACATAAAAAGCGTCACGGACAGAATGACAGAACGACAGAACGACAGAACGACAGAATGACAAAACGACAGAAGGACAGAATGACAGACAAACTTTTTTTTGAGGGTCGCATCGGATTCCCAGGTGCTTGAAACGGATACAAAACGCAAAATTTTTGAATTCCAAGAAATGTACAGACAAAAGTCTAATTTTATTTATATAGATTAAACCTCTTGGTTTTAATTTTAATTGACTGTAAAAACACGGTTATATATACTTGAAAATGGTTTTGAGAAACATTTCATTAACCCAGGCATATTTTTTAATATTTGAATAAACCTAGGCCTTATTTTATAGCCATAAAGAGTGATATGTTTTAATGTATCTAAATCGTAAAATACAGGCACTTAGTGTATTGTAAACTATTCGCAAAATAATCTAAACAAGATTCTTTAATTATTAATCACAGTTTTTAAAAATGTAACGTCTATCACATTTCCATAGAAAAATAAAAATATACTGATCTTCTAGTCAGAAAAAATGGTTTACATAATTAGAAGATCGTTTAACTAGATAAAAATAGCCCTATTTTATTATTTTGTAAATTATTGTTTACTAATCGATCATAATCAGCATTTTAAAGGCACATTTTAAAAAGTCATTGCTCATAAATGCCATAATTACTGATTCATTGTCGTTTGAAAATGTTAAATTAATATATTTAAGATTACTATGCATGTATCACTTGTGTATGTCAATGTGTCTTTCGTTTAGAAGGAGTTTGAAGCAGTTTAAAATAATGTTTAACAATTCATATTTTGAAAAGAAAAACTATTTTCTTTCCAAAGAAAGAAAAATAGAAACTTCTAACATATTTATTCATTCGCTACACTTAAACCAAGAATACGGGATTTCCGAAAAATAATCAGTGTCTCTAGTATTGAAAGTTAGATCAATAGTTGCATTTCGGAGACAGTGAAAACAATTGAGTTAAGTATTGAATAGCAGTTCAGTTTAAATTATAGTTTTTATATCACATTCACTGAATTAGTATTGAAAGTTCTGATTTGTCAAAAGCAAATAATAGAAAATCAGGAACAAGTATGAGCTGACACATTTAATGCGTATAATGTTAATATACTTTAAGTACGAAAATACCGTGGGTTTAAGGTGATATTTAATTTAATAGGAACACTATAAAAATGTGTGTTAAATAATGACCAATTATATACTCTCTCACGTACTGCTTGTCTGGTAGGTGGAACGTTTTTTTGGCTGAAGACGAGTAATACTTTGTACCACGAGAAATGGTGTCAACTGAAATGGTCACAATTTTATACTTATGTACGTTATTTACATTCTTTATTATTTTAGCATATTTATTTATTATATTCTACAATTAAAGCTTCTAAATATTTTTTGACTACGCTTATGTACTTGTACAAAAACATTTCAGCTTACATTTTTAGAAAGTGATTCCATCAACCTTTCAAGTTATTAGGCAAGTTGGAGTGTATAGGCTGATTAATTTTATTTTTTACCAACTATGCGAAAAATTCCAGAGCTGGGAATCGAACCCAGGACTGCCGCATAACGTGCGGGTGCTCTACCACTGAGCTACTCTGGGACGATTCCCAGATGAAATTTCTCGCATTAGAACCGTTGGCATTTATCATCTTCCTCTGCAAACCACAGATAGATCTATCTGTGGTTTGCAGAGGATCTATCCCCTCTTTAAAAGAACTGACAACCCGGCAGTCTTATCACACAGCATTATGATCAGAAGCACCATATGGAGCTAAACGATTAATGTGGATGACTTTCGGTTTTGAATTGGGCGACTTCTGGACTCTGTAGATAACATCGTTGAAGTAAAAAATAATTCGTTATTAGAATTTTGTCTAAAATTGTATCTATTTCCTGTGTTGTTTCGGTAGTCCGTGTGTCTCCTCTGATTTGCCTAGCATTATTGTTGTACACAGTTTTGTCTGTCGTTATTTCGATTTTGTGTTGTATACTGTCTTTTTCTTAGGATGTTATTAAATGGTTGGTTCTTCTCTCTAAACCAACATTGCTGTGCGTCGTGTCCCAACTTGGTAAAATCATACAAGCCGGTGCCCACCCCATGTAAACATGGCGACAGTCGCTGGAGCTTGGCGACCGCCAAGCTCCAGCGACTGTCGCCATGTTTACTAGTCATTCTAGGCAACCAGTGGTCCGTTTTTAACTAAAAAAACCCCAGTGGATTCAGCAACCTAGTTGTACAGCTATCTAAACTAGGCAACCAGTGGTCCTTTTTTAACTAAAAAAACCTCAGTGGATTCAGCAACCTAGCTGTACAGCTATCTAAACTAGGCAACCAGTGGCCCGTTTTTAACTAAAAAAACCTCAGTGGATTCAGCAACCTAGCTGTACAGCTATCTAAACTAGGCAACCAGTGGCCCGTTTTTAACTAAAAAAACCTCAGTGGATTCAGCAACCTAGCTGTACAGCTATCTAAACTAGGCAACCAGTGGCCCGTTTTTAACTAAAAAAACCTCAGTGGATTCAGCAACCTAGTTGTACAGCTATGTAAACTACGCAACCAGTGGACCGTTTTTAACTAAAAAAAAACAACAACAGTGAACTAAGCAACCTAGTTGTACAGCTAATGTAAACTGGGCAAACACTGGCCCGTTTTCAACTCAAAAAAACATCGGTGGATTAAACAACCTAGTTGTACACCTCTTATAAAGTCAGTATGATTAGAATAGCACGTAAATAGCACTTACGAAAACATAAACACTTCAAATATCAATTTAAAATTCACATTAAAAACCTTAAACATCGAAAGATTCGTTAAAAAAGAACACTTACCTCTATTTTTTGGTAAATAACCGCTCAGAAATGTCCCCAACACCCACCGGCTTATAACGTACTATATTTCTAACAAACACCCACAAATTCTTTTCTTATATTAACATAACACATTTCATTCCCTTCCATCAATAACGCAAACAATTTCAAATTCCCAAACCTGACGAAACACGTATTCTTTATGGTTGCCAGTCACAACTACCACCGGCAGTTGGCGGTGCATCGCTCACTCTCGCGTCAGATTGTTCGCCAATGATTTGTAAACAAACTATTGACATGTAAACAAGGCACCGTATACGGAATATAGTCCCCCAACTTTTGACAAATTTCACATTTTACTACTCTCGGTACCTGTATGGTCGTGAGCTGTTTCAAATTTTCCTTAATTTCTCTCATTTCCTCCCTTAATTTTAATATCTCTAAATTCTGCACTATGGCAGGAATATTTGTTTCTTCATTTTTTGTTATATTATCCAGTGTCGCCGTGTTGTATATTTCATCTAACTGTTGCGCTTTCTGCACAGCCTCCTCAAATTTCTCGATTCCTAATTTTCTAATTTCTATTGAAATGTCCTCCCGAATTGTATCTAAAAATTTTTGTAACATTACGGTGTTTTGTATCTTTTTCGTTTCCTCCGTCTCTTTATTTATTCCCAAATAATCTCTATTTCTATTTTTTATTAATTTTCTCAATTCTTCTATTGACGTTTTTGGATCGTGTGTGATATTTTCAAATAATTGTTTTTTTTTTGTAGTTGGGTTATCTCTGTGTTGAATTTCTTATTTATTTCTGCTTTAATACTGTTGATATCATTGTTTTCAGCATTTTGTTCGCTCTTCATTATATGTTTAAACGCCTGCCCTCTCAATCTCGTCTTCATAATTAGACCACGTTATTTTTCCTTCCAGATGGATAACTCCGCGATATTTTCAAATTGGGCGATAAATTCTTCTAAATTTTCCCCGTCTTGCCCGCTATACTGCGGCAATAAACTTATCAATTGAGTGTCCATTTTGTTTGAATTTTCTGTACTGTCTATTTGTTTTTTGCTCTTTCCTCGCTTATATTTATTATTTGCCATTTATTTCCCCCATTACTAAATTAAATACATATCATACACACACACACATATATATATATACACTCACTATAACTTATTCTTTCTTTTTAAATACCAGTACTCTCTAATACTACTCAACACTAACTTGTCTTAATTTTAGCAAAAATAAACAAGAAAAAATGTTGTTAACTATACTAGTACACTTTTTGAATATTTTTCTTTCAATATCAATTCAACAATTTTTTCACACACTTGTCTTCATAATAAATTCACAAAACATTTCTTTAACACTATTGAATATTTTCTAACACAATTCTCTTCACTATAAAATCATGCAATATTTCACAACTAAATATATATTTTTTTACCCTTTTATCAATTTTTATGTATATTAAAGCAATTTTTTTTTTCATTTCACACTTGTTAATATTGAATCAACTTTGAATATCACAATATATATACACTATTACTCATTACGCAAAGGTATATGATCTGAATGCTATGTATCCTATATCTCCCCTAAGAAATCTCTCCTCTTTACTTATTATTAATTTTACAATATTGAAGGATTTTCCGAAGGCTCACTTATCACGGCACCACCTGAAGTAAAAAATATGGTTGTTTGCGTTGAAATGTGGCCGCAATAACTTTTAAAGTGAATTATTTAATTTAGGTAGGTTACACAAGTTAACCTTTTTTTTTAATCGTAAGTGGTAGTACAAATCCGCAATAATCCCAAAATCCTACCTTGCTGGAATAATCCTTCAACCTACAATTCCTACAAGAAAATACACTTTCCCTATCTAAAGGTTCCTGAAACAAAATATAATTCCAGGCACAAATAAAGAGACAAATTTTAAAACATTTTCATTAATTATTATTACTTACTTTTCAAATATACAATATCTTATACAATTCATTTGTACTATTTGTTATCTTCCTTTTTTTTACACATTTATAAATTATAACTGTGACATCATTTGTTTTGTTTTTTTTTGCATATTCAATAAGATTATCATTAAATACCTCATTATCATTAAAATAACATATATCATTAAAATTATCATATATCTAGGTGAGAACGGTGATTAGAGAAATAGGGGAGATATAGTGCTGCCCAAAATTAAATAGAAATCAATACAAGGTTCTTTTACCTTCTTTGATGGCACACTGGTAAGACATTTTTGCTTGATGGCACATTGACTTCTAGGCTGGGCGACACACATCAATCTTTCAGCAGTTGATGCCTTTCGCACCGATTCATCTCTATCGGCAGTCGTCAGCTGGATTCCACGGAGATCCGTCCCAGGACCTCGGCCACAATAATTGCACTTTCAATAAAATTTGTGGTTCACTTAGAGTTTTTTCACATTCTTTTTTTTGCACTCTCACTCCACAACCATCAACTCTAAGTCCGTTCACTCTGGACTTCCTCTCACTCACAAGTCACTTCTCATCTGTTTTTTGAGACTCTATCTTGGGCACCTTTTCGTTTTTTCTTTGCTTTTCCCGCCAACCATTCCGGGAGTCATTTTGTTCACGCCCCCTTTACGTGCATAATTTTTTGTTTCTCCATTTCTGTGATTGGTTCTCTTTCCTTATTTTATACCGCCTCCTGACCTACGCCTTTCTACGTAATATTGGACATCGGCAATAGTCCACTATAAATTTCTCTAATTTATTATGGGGCAATTTTGACTGTCCCCTAGTGTCACACCTGGCACCACTATGTCTGAATATTGTAAATCAGCTGCCCACTATAAATTTCTTTAATTTATTTTGGGGCAATTTTGACTGTCCCTTAGTAACACACCTGGCACCACTATGTGTGAGTGTTGTAAATCTCCTTCGTGTGTGGGCACTAGAGATGAGTTCGGGCTCATTTTTTGAAGCCCGAGCCCGAGGACTTTTAATCCGAGCCCGAGGGCTTTTAATCCGAGCCCGAGGACTTTTAATCCGAGCCCGAGAACTTTTAATCCGAGCCCACCCGAGCCCGAAATTTCAGCTAAAGATAAAAAAAAAAGTTCAATTACTTCATTGATAGAATATAAATTTTGCCGTTTCTGCAAATTAAAGAAAAATATAATTGCAAACTCTCAATGCACTTTCTAATTCTTTATATACGTGTTCATCAAAAAATGTCGGATCTCATGACTAAGTAATATAAGCCGCCGTTCTGAAATACCCAAAGGGCTTCAAGCACTTTCTAGGCGCCTGTGCCACTATTTTTTTTTATAAGTACTTTTATTTTCCTCATTAATCACTTTTAAAAATCTGTTTCAAGGAGTATGTTCAATAAAGAAGAAAATTTTCACGATCCCGATCCCGAACGCAGTTGTGAATTACAGAGCCCGAGCCCGGTTCGGGTTCGGGCTCGGGCTCGAGACGGGCTGAGCCCGTCTCATCTCTAGTGGGCACCCCTTTTGCACTACAATCGTTCAATTTCTTGACAACTGCATAAGGTCCTTCCCAGTTCTGTTGCAACTTAGGACTCAGACCTCTCCTTCGTTTCGGGTTATACAGCCATCACCAGGGCCTCCGAGAAAAATTTTATAAGGCGGGGCGAAAATCTTCCCGGCCCCTTTCGTAAAATAAAAAAGTTTCGAAAAAACAGGAGGGACGGAAGGATTTTTTTTTTTTTTGTAAAACTGCTTTTTTTAATGATTTTCATATAAAATCCTAAAAGGAAAGATAGTAGGAGGGAAGTTTGCTGATATGTAATGACACTTTTAATTCATGTTCTAAGGTTCAAAAAATAGAAATATTTAAATTGAATTGAAATTTCTGCCATCATTCTGCCATTGGTAGAATTGAAATTTCTGCCATCTAAATCATTCTAGAATTATGTATTCAAAATTTAGTCTACTTAAAAAAAATTAATTACGGATCTATAAATGAAATTCGTAACACCTTCTGAAAAATTCACGGACGCACTTCAGCTGAACACGCGCCCACTCTAACTCGCACGGGCCCAGGGGCGGCGCCCCGTCTGTCATCCCCTCTCGTAGGGGTGGCCATCACCCTACTTAAATTGGTGATTCGTTGCTTTGGCGTCGTAACGAATCTTCATTCGGTCACTCGCCAAATTGTTTCGCTCTCTGGCAAACGAATGAACTCTTTCTAATCGTGCCTCTTAATTACTCACGTAATCATTCCGTGAGGAGGGCGTATCACATGGTCGTCGAAAAACAATATCACTGGGTAATCGAAGAGGACGGCCGAACATCATCTCTGATGGAGAATATCCGGTCGTCTCATGAACCGCACTTCTGTAAGCCAGGAGGAACAGTGGCAAATATGTATCCCAGTCGGTTTGATTCTTCGAAACAAATATTAAAAGATGATTCAAAATTGTTCAATTGTGCCTCTCGACCATGCCATCGGACTCGGGATGTAACGGTGTTGTTCGAGTCTCCGTGATTCCCAAATTATCGCAGAGTTCCGAAAATAGTGCTGAATTAAAATTTGTACCTTGATCCGAATGTAACATCATAGGCACTCCGTAATAAGAGATCCAGTTTCTAACGAGTTCTTCAGCTACAGTTGAAGCTTCCTGATTCGGGATGGCAATCGCTTCTGGCCATTTGGTAAAGTAATCCATAAGGACTATGACGTATCGATTGTCTTTCGATGCTGTGGGCAGGGGGCCTAGGATATCTAAAGCTACTCTTTTGAAAGGCGCGCCAACGTTATAGCGCTGCAAACGACCCTTGGTTTTTATTTTAGGTCCTTTCCGCGCAACGCAATCGTGACATTCTCTACACCATTTTTCAACATCGGCACGAAGTCGATCCCAATAAAATCGCTCCCTGGTTTCATTTAACGTCTTCATCACTCCAAAATGCCCTCCACTTGCACTATCATGAATCTCCCGCAGAACCTCTGGAATTCTACTACGTGGGAGAATTAATTGCCATCGACTTGATCTTCCGTCATCGCTCTCCCATTTCCGATATAAAACGCCGTCCTTAAAATGTAAAGAATCCGAAAGAGCCCAGTATCGCTTTGTAGCGGGACTCTCTGGCGCGATCTCTTGCCAAGACGGTCGATCCGCGGAATTAGTTTCTTCTCCAAAATTGACCTAATATTGGAATCTTCTAATTGTGCTCTCTGTACTTCACTTGAAGCCCACCGATCCACAGTCGTTGCAGTCAAAACTTTCACGAAAGTATCCGTCTCCGTCCCGTACTTATTCTCGGCGTTCTCGCAGTGTTAACAGTCCTCTTTACAAGGTAGTCTGGAGAGGGCGTCTGCATTTCCGTGCGAAGTTCCTTGGCGATGTTCGATTTCGGACTCATACTCCTGCAGCCTTTGGATCCAGCGAGCTATCTGACCCTCAGGTTCTTTAAAATTCAAAAGCCATCTCAAGGAAGCGTGATCAGTCCGGAGAAGAAATTTCCGTCCATAGAGGTACTGATGGAAATGCTCAATAGATTTAATAATAGCCAGTAATTCCTTACGAGTGACACAATAATTCCTCTCCGGCTTACCCAAGCTCTTGCTGAAGTAAGCTATGACACTTTCACCATTTTCTGTTCTCTGCGAAAGCACGGCTCCTATCCCTTCATTACTGGCATCTGTATCTAAGATAAAGTCTTTGTCAGTCCGGGGATATGTCAAAATAGGAGACGTCGTTAACGCCTGCTTTAAATTAATGCACGATTTCTCGCATTCCTCTGTCCAATTAAAACTTGCTTGGGCTTCAGTCAATTTATGTAAAGGTCTCACTATTGTTGAGAAATTTCTTACAAAACGGCGATAATAGGTGCACAGTCCGAGAAAACTTCGCAGTTCATGTACCGTTTCCGGACGAGGCCAATCGACAACTGATTTAACTTTTTGTGGATCAGTCTTAACTCTGTCTGCAGAAATAACGTGACCAAGATAAGTATCTTCCTTACGTAAAAATTTGCATTTCTTCGGGTTTAGTTTAAGGTTAGCATTTTGTAATCTAAGAAACACTTTACGAATATTATTTAAATGTTCTTAAAACGTTTTTCCCACTGTAATAATGTCATCTAAATATACTAAGCAGGCCTCAGACGAAAGTCCACGTAATACAGTTTCCATTAGTCTTTCAAAAGTAGCGGGGGCATTGCAAAGACCGAAAGGCATTACCTTAAAGTGCCAGAGTCCTTGTCCGGTGGTAAAAGTTGTCTTTTCTTTATCTTCAGGTGGGATTTCGACTTGCCAATACCCACTCGTTAAGTCCAACGTAGAGAACCACCGGCTTCCATTCAAAGTATCTAAAGTGTCATCTATTCGCGGGAGGGGATAGCAGTTATTCCACGTAATATCGTTCAGTTTCCGATAGTCGACACAGAAACGTGTCTATCCGTCCTTCTTTTTAACAAGAACGATAGGTGAGGCCTAAGGCCCCGAGGATTCCTCTATTATGCCACCGTCCAGCATTTCTTTAATCAGGCGTTCAGATTCCTCTTTCTTTGCAAGAGGCAAACGTCTTGGATACTGCTTGATTGGTGGATGGTAACCTGTATTAATTTTATATTGTGTCAAATTACAGAGGCCCACATCGGCGTCACCGGTAGAGAATAAGTTTTGGAATTCCTGGAGTAATTTTTGCACTGTTATTCGCTGTTCCTTACTAAGTCCTTCAAGATTCTCCAGCATTAGTTGAAAATGATGACTATTAGAATAGCCTTGAGGACAGGCGACGATATCCACCACTGGTTCACACGTCGCAATAACGGCCCCCTTTTCTACCGTCTTGGGTTTATTGTCCAAATTCAACACTCGAATAGGTATAGCTTCCCCTCTTAGATCCACGAGTGCGGCGGCCTCCAAGACCCCTTTTAAGGAGAACTGGCTAGGAAAGTTCGTTACGACATACCGGAAATTCAGATCTCGCTGGTATAGTCATCTTCTCTTTCGCGAATATAGAACATGATTTTGAACACTGCTCGCTTACTGAAAACAAGGGAATTTCCTCCCCTCCTGTCCGTATTTCGTTCTTCTCTAAGTCTACGGTAAAGTTAAATTTTTGAAGGAAATCCAGTCCAAGGATACAAGGGTCAGTGATGTTAGCCACGCAGACCCTGTGCCGGAATTTCTTGGATCCACATTCAATGGATACATTCAGTTTTCCTTGTACCTCTGTCTTTTCACCGGTAGCGGTCTTAATAGAGACGTTTGGAGACGTGTAGAGCAATTGTTCCTTCAGTTTCATGGTGAAGTCCGATTTTAGAAGAGTGACATTCGCACCCGTATCCACTAGCATCAAACAAGGGATACCACAAATAGTTCCTTCAACATAAAGTCCAGTTTCTCCTTCGCTAAATGAAGAAACTTCAAATATCTCTTCAGGGGCTTTATTCATGAAAGGCCGCCTCCGCCCCGGAAGACGACCAAGACCTAGTTTTCCTGTTTGGGGTTTCCTGTTTCCTAGTGTTCCTGTTCACATCGCATTCTCTTTGTACGTGTCCCCTTTTGTGACATCTCCAACAGGTCACGTTCGGATTCCTTCGGGGAGAGCCCCTTCTCCCAACAGCGAGACTATCCGATAATTCCTGGAGAGCCTTGAGTACAGAATCCAGTTTATCATCCTTTTCCTTGGCGGCGTTTTCCTCTATATCCACAGACCTTACATGCCTGGGTGTTTTCGAAACGGTTCTCGCAGCTTCATATTTCATACTATACGCCAGAGCTGCCTTCAAATCTTTCGGTCTGCCAGTCTCGTGGAATGTTGTGTATCTTCGTCTCTGATAGCGTCGACGAAGTATTGGGCTGCTAAACTTTCTCGAACATCTAGGGGACATACCGCGTAAGCTAGGCTCATTAATCGCTCAACATCGGCGGCTAATACCTATGGACTTTCTCCAGGCCTTTGTCGCCTTGCTTTCAATTCAGTCCTATAAAACTGGGTAAGATGGCTATTTCCAAATCGAGATTCTAGAGCCTTTTCGACGGTCGGTAGGTCGTTCAACTTGTCATTCGGTATTCCTAGGAGAATCTCCGCAGCT
This sequence comes from Cheiracanthium punctorium, assembly GCA_038373885.1. NCBI lineage: Eukaryota > Metazoa > Arthropoda > Arachnida > Araneae > Cheiracanthiidae > Cheiracanthium > Cheiracanthium punctorium. The sequence goes on along the minus strand of JAWZYV010010910.1, from coordinate 169,694 downwards.
GATCCTTGCAGAGAGGCCACAAGTTGACTGGCCTTGAAGCTATCCGTCCATCCATTTGTAGAGCTCACAACGTCAAACTGAGTCTTAAAAACAGTCCAAGATGTTTGGCCGTCAAATGTTAAATGCTTTACAGTGGGTCTAGAATTAATAATTTCTCCACTTGCCAAAATACTGCTTGGCTTCCTCTCAAGATCAGAAAGTATCTTTTCAAAATCGCTGATTTGTTCTTGCACATTGCTACGTACTCCCTCGATTTTTTCTTGTACGTCGCTGATTTGTCCTTGCACATTGCTTCGTACTCCCTCGATTCTTTCATGCACAGATTGTATTTGAGTCTTTATTTCTTCTTGTACTGAACGCATTTTCTCTTGTAGACTCTCTAGTCCCAAAGACATCTTTGACATATTTTCTTTCAGACTCTCTTATCCCAAAGACATCTTTGACATATCTCCATTCAGACTGTCTTGACCCAAAGACATCCTTGACATATCTTCTTTCAGACTGTCTTGACCCAAAGACATCCTTGACATATCTTCTTTCAGACCCAAAGACATCCTTTCATGGTCGGAACGCATATCTAACATCATAGCAAACAGTTTTTCCATTTTATCTTCCATGGCTGTGTGATGAAGATCACATATCTAATTTAAAAATCAATTAATTTGGTTTTCTCAGCCAAGTTATTGTTCTCGCCAATGTGTTATTCTGTGCTGGCGTAATTTTTAAATTTTCCACCTTAATTTCACTGTCCATATAGGACGTATTTTTATTTTCGCTGAGCCACCACCGCCGTTATAATAATGTTTCAATAGTACATGTTTAATAAAATAGTTTTTCAGTATGTAACGTCTTTTTATTATATTGCAACTATAAGTGCATCGAACCTGGATTATCATGTATCACAACGCAGTCTTTAAATTTAAATCAGCCCAACCAAAAACCTTCTTTACAGGCTGCTCTGGTTAATGGCATTCAAACAGATCCAGACCCCACTTCCTGACACCAATGTTACGAAAATCTCTAAGTGGGTGTATTTTAAAGCAGTCCAATCAGCACAGTAAACAAAAATAATACTTTATTTTTGGCTTGCAGCTCAATATCTCAAAATAATACAAGAAACTTAAACATGCGCTAACTAAAATCATAAAAATGCGACATAAAAGTATGCCACATAATTTTACATATACTTAAATACTATTAGTTCACAACAGCTTTAATCTATTGTTACAATATTTCGTAAGCTGTAGAATTTGCATCACCAGTATTTTTCTCTAAATAGGTTACAATAAAAATTCAGCCTTCAGCTGAAATTAGTTTCCCCTCCGCTAAAGAGTTTTTTTTAGATTAATTAGTGTTTTTTTTAATTAGATTAATTAGTGTTTTTTTTTAATACATTAATCTATTCTTCCATACAATGCCATATGATAGCTGTATGTAGTCATATAAACTCCAGTTCTCATGCCTTTATTCGAAAAGATAGCATCAATTGTCGTACGGCCTTCAGTTGTATAATGTTTAGGATTTGTTCGCAATTCGAGACCTACAACTCGAATCGCTTCAATAAAATCTTGGCCTTCTCTGCTGTTAAAATCGACATTAAAATCTCCCACTAGTACTGTTTTTCGATCTTCGTCGAACTTCATGATATCGAAGATTTGGAGCAATATTTCTTCTGTAGTAGCACGCGGACTCGCATAACATACTGCAAATCTTATATTATTCAAAATGTACGAGATTAGAATCTGTACATATCGGCCATCCACTGGTATATTTGCTTCATTTATATCCATCAAACCTATTTTCATATACGTCATAACACCTCGGTTTTGGCGTGTTCGGCTGCGTCCGTTACTATCGATAACACCTACTACTTCGAACCCTGGTATTTGGAAATCGTCCGTCGGAATCGTGTGCGTTTCAGCCAACATAATTATATCACTGTGTGTAAAACACGGATCCGCCAACAGATCTTCATGATGGGTCATCAAACCCTGTACGTTGTGGAATATAAATTGTATTCCAGCAAAGTCATCACGGTCGTGAAGAAACTGGTAGACAGGTACCATGGGTGCCTTATTCAATCTCTGGAGCTCTGCCGTCAAAGGATCGTTTTCCGAAGGTGGTTTGGGAGGTTCAAATTCACCTACGACGTACAATCCATCGGCCTTAGTCACACGAGACAATCCAACGTACAAAAGGCTTCTCTTCATGTTCTTTTCAACATGTACCACACATTCGTTATAAGTAGCTCCTTGAGATTTATGAATTGTCAGAGCTTCGGATACCATTAACGGAAATTGCTCTCTACAAACATTCAATGGCGAGTTTCTCGTTTTATATACAACTTTTCTTAAACGCTTTATAGGTGTCCATTTCCAACGAGGATCGATATCGTTTCGCACCATGTATGACACATATTCTCTTCTTAAATGAACACCTATTTCTTCATCCTCAAACTCTATCCATAATGTTTGAACGGCTTTTTTACTTGTTTTTTTCACTCGACCAAATTCTATTTTTCTTAGTATACCCATCGCTCCGTTCACCAGTCCGTCTGCCGTATTTAAATTATATACGAGCACGTACCTGACACCTACTTTAGCAGTGATTTTGCAAGCCAAATTTGCCGTATCCATTCTTTTTAATGTTTTCACTTTTTGTAACATAGCTTTTTTAGACAATTTACTTCCTGGGCCAGTTACGCAGTCATTGGCCTCGACTGTGCAGCCTTCGGAGCCTAACGACGCCAGTTTTTGAGCGTTATGCTCATCTACAGCCGCATTCGAATAAAAGAGATTAATTGCTGATGGAGGAATAGTCTCCTTATCTTTCACGACGCGGTTTTGGATTAAAGAAATGTCTTGTTTTGTCATCGTTCCGTCCGCTACATGATTAAGACACTCGGCAAATGCCATATCATCTTTTTGACGCATGATTTCAAATAATTCATACAATTTAAAAGGTTCCCATATAAGATTTCCAACTAAATTATCCATTCCTTGACTGGGTGGAATCCTATATACTGGGTAATCTCCTACGGGCGGTAACTGTCTGAAATCTCCAAAGCAGAAAACATTTAAGTTTCCAAATGGCTTTTTGTTCCCCATTATTTGTTGTAATCTTTGGTCGATGCAACGAAGATTATTATAAGAAACCATGGATATTTCATCTATGATGATTGTCTTTAGGTTTCCGTATACTGCCCGATATTCGTTTATCGTACTCGGAGAGAGATCTGCTAGAGGGGGTTTCATTTTGAGTGGTAATGCGAAAGCGGCGTGTAAAGTCACACCTCTAATATTATAAGCAGCTTTTCCCGTAGGTGCTACTTTCAAAACGGTTAATGCACATGCATCGACACCTCTCTTATCGTACATTCGAATCAAGGTTTGTTCCAAAATGTTGATCGTGAAGCTTTTACCACAGCCGGCTGGTCCTGTGATAAATAGATTCGAGGGTACAATATTGTTGAATTCTAAATACATTATATGTTTCAGCAAATCAAACTGTCGCATATTCGCCTTTCGAATATTACTCCAATATAAACTGTTTTCCCATCGACCTGTAATTTTAAATATGCCAAATTCTTTTCCAACGTACTCATCCAGATCTCTTTGAATAGTGACTTTGAACTCGTCTTCAAATTCTAATGGTTCGTCACCTTCTACATTTTCGTTAATTATAGTCCCATCATCATAATCTTCTTCAGGATATTCTCTTTCTATTTGATCCATATCGATATCTATTCTATTAAATTTTCTTTTGTTACACTCGATCATAGATTTATTTTCATGATAAAGAATTTCTAAATTTTTATTTAAAATTTCTTCTGTTTCAATCCTCCAATGCGTGTACAACATGACTTGTTCTCGATAATAGTTATCGGGATCTTCAATTTTGTAACTGACCGATCTCAACACTTTCGGAATTTGCCGTTTTTTCATATATAAGTTGCTACCAATCAGTTTGAGATTTTCCTCGCCTTCCTTTTTAAACTCGTAACCTGTCGCGAAATCCGCCAAGCAAAGTGTCTCAAAAGATTCCGGCCGTCTGACATACTTATCAATAATGGACCACTCAAAGACATCGGAAGAATCTTTTGGTAACCCTTTTAATATTTCTTCAGTTTTGACCATTCGGGCTCTATCTCCAGGTGGAAATGTAGGAACGAAAATATCATTCACAGATAATGTACTCATTTTTAACTCTAAAAGGCTCCAAGCAGCCTCTTGAGCTCCGATCTCAGAATTCGTTAAGTAAGTATCCACTATTTCTTTCAAGAAGCTTCGAAGACTCATGTCACTTTTGGCTCGACAGTCTTCGATGCATTTCTTTAGTAAATTAGACATTCCTCTTTGCGATTTGTTGATATAATCTACCATATAGGCCGCACAAGCATAAGCATTCGTGATATATTGGATATCCATATTGGATTGCATTAAATTTAAAATTTTAGGACTGTAATTATTAATCATAATCTCATTCACTTCTCGCTTCAAAAACACGGTAGTCCTGTTTATTCCAGATTTAATTATATTGATATATTGGTCGTACGTAAGATTTAAGGAACTCAGAAATTCTTGAAACGACATTTTATTATTTTGCCAATCGAGGTTGGATAAGTATTCACGAAGAGAGTAAAACTGATCTTTGAGCTCGCAAAGCGAGTCACTATCACTGAACGGATCGAGAATCCTTGTGCAGTCCATAGGAAAATAGGGTATTTGAAATCGACATCCTTCATCTTTTCCGGATTTTATGTAACACGTTGATGTATGACGATGTTTCTGATAATCGACAAATGAATTATTTTTGGAACACGTCATCAGCTCGTCCACAAACCTTTCACACACTTCCCTCGTTTCGGGCGTGTAGACCGGACCGTCCTCAAGCCATAAGAGCATATGCACATGAGGACTTCCCCTGTGCTGGAACTCAATTCTGTAATAATAATATTTAATTTTGTATTTTCCGAATGCTCCGTGGTTGTTTTTCCACGTTTTCATTATTTCTCGAAATCGATGATCAAAATAGAGTGCGCACGAAACAGGATCCTTTTGTATGAGTTCTCTCTTTTTATCGTGAGTGAAGACGTTTGGATCGTCAAATTCGTCTCTCGTCAAAATGTGATGATCGACATTTAACGATAATATTTTCATTAAATCGAACCAGTGGATTTCCGCTGCAGACATTGTTACGAAAAGAGTAGGTACTCCCCACTGACGGATGGCTGCGTAAACACGTTTCTTTTCTTTTTCCCAATGGGCTGGCGAATTCGTGATACCTCTCAAGCATTTATAACCTTCATTGTGATTAATTAAATTGTTAACAAAATGCTCGTCGAGAAGATTTTCAGCTGTTAGGCACCCTTCTAGTAATTTCTTTTTTCGAATAGAAATATTGATAGCATTTAACAGTCGGTAGTGATTGAATTTGCTATAAGCGTACAATAAATGATCGGGTCTGGCCGCGCGTCGATCCGACCTTCGTATTTCCGAATTTGCTATTTGACAATAGGTAGGTTTCGTTTTGTGACACCGTACTTTGCCACAGTAAATGGTAGGAAAAGCCAATTCTTCTGCGCAATTATCAAATAGAAGAGAAACAGGAGTTTGATTTTCGCCGGGGGCTAAACAGATGCCTCTGTCGTTGGAAATCAGTGTGTGTGTACCACTCGGATTGACCTCAAGTTCGTTTAAATCTTCGTCATCGGTTTCGAATTCTATTATTAATTTATCTATATCTTCCGTTTTAAAATCTGTATACCAAGCTTTCGATAGACCTACGTCAAACGTTTGGTATAATTCTTGTTGCAAAAGATAATTCGCTGCTCGAAATACTCTTTCCGGATTGATTATTTCGGCCATATAATTTGACTTATAGGTCATTCTTTTCTTCAAAGATACGAAAACAGTATAACTGTCATCGAGGCTTCGTGGTAATTTATTTACAGTAGTATCCAACTTTATAGGTACGTTCAAGACAGAACCTTTTAATTTGTATTGGCAGCCATGTACAGGATGTATTTGCATGTAAATCAAACGGGGAGAAACCAACCGTTCTTCCAGTGGTGTCAAGTATTTTAAACAATCCGGTATTTCGGGGAATTCGAAGCCATTGCTTATAGCTAATTCTGGTATTGTCAATTTAATCAAACAATCGTAACATGTTCTGCAAAATTTGCCAATATCACCGATATCTTTGTAAAAGACTAGTTTTATAAAGTCCGTTGTCGCTCCTTTGGACAGTAAAGTTGTTTTGGAAAGGGTTCTTATTGACTTTTTGAACCACAGTCGATCACAACAATAGCATTGGTGGATTGGACCATCAGCAACAGCTTCGAAAAATTTCTCAGCTAATTTACGAAATTCTAGTTCTTCACACCTTACATTTAGATCAGTATCTGTTCTTGGTCTTTTCGATGGTATATCTAGACAGAGTCGTAAACGTTTTCTGTCTTGTCTTCTGGATTTGGATTCCGCTTCTTGAGCACGAAAATCTGGATCTTCCCTTTTTCTTTGCATAAATAGACGGTTAATTTCACGATGACTTTCTTCCGGATTAGACAACTGGCGAGGACGGCCAGCGCGGCCTTGAACAACAGTCCCGGGTATATTCTTCTGATATTTAACGATGTAATACTGAACAGTAGAGCGTGAAATACCAAGCCTACGAGCTATTTCACACTGCGTGAGTGGTGTGTCAGAAAAATAAAGCGATATGATTTGGTCTTTAGTCTCTTGAGAAAGCACCATAGTCTCAATCAATCACGGTTAATAGCTTACTTTATTTACTACTATCAATTATCATCCACGACCTTTTTTTGTCTGCCCAAAACTATTACCCTCTTTAGCGGAGGGTAATAAGCACAACAATAAAGCTATTCATTTCACAGAATCAACCGTGCGCTTCAAAGTCTATCACTCAACTCAACTCCCCGGAGAGAAATCCTAGCGTTTTTATAGAGATGATGACGTCACCAGAATTGCTGAGAAACTTCTGGAACAATCTTATCAAATTGAAAAATGGTCTCGAGACATGAATTTTCTAGAAGCCACCATTTGTCGCCAAGGTCGCCAAATCCGTCGCCAAGTCGCCAAGACTATCGCCAAGTTTGTCGCCAAGACTACAGTGTTACTTCCACAGGTTTATCATTACCTGAGGACTTCGCTATTATGCCTGTAAAATTAGTTTCACGGCGGCGCATGCAATACGAGAGCAAATTAAGTTATTATTTCACAACAGTATCATTATTTGAAAATCGCTGCAAAATGCTTTCACATAGTTCTAGAGTTTTTATATGAATGATTTTAAAATTTACTCAAAATTCAGATTTAGACAATCGAAGACGATTTACACACGACACGCATATCAGATTATAGTACAGATAGTTCCAAAATTTTACAGCTTAAAATTTGCAGTCGGTAAAAAAATTAAGCAACGTATTTATGAAAGAGGCGTATGGTTGAAAGAGAAAAGGTAGGAGAAAGCTGTGATTTATCGAAAATTACCAGAGGAAAAACCTTTCTTTAACTTATCATTAAAAAATAAGCAACATACTTATTACTCTCGATTACACAAAATATGTTTTTCTGGACGATGTATAATTTTCTCCGGTTTCCTCAATTTCTTTTTAAGGAGGGATAAACTTTGTTTAACATGGAGGGAAATTCCTTATGAAAGTTGTTACAGGAACTTTTTTTTTGGGAAAAAGACTATTCATTAAAATGTAAAGTATAGATTACGGTACTTATCTTCAAAAGTTTATCTTTTTTTTGTGGAAAAAAACTTGGAATTTAGTTACATAAGATGCTGTTTGAAAAACAAGAAGAACAATTTAGTGGGCTTTATACTTTATAAGTAGTTGAAAATACTTTGCCACAATTGATGAACCCGGCGATCTTTCCATCACTTACATATCTTTTTCCATTTGGATGTTGCAAGAGTTTCACTTTAAGCATGAAAATAGGTTTTAATAGTTGATGTATTAAAATTAATAATTTAGCGTAAAGTAATTGTAACGTTAAATTTGTAAAAATGAATATCTAAACGTAAATTATTCAAACATTTGTAATTGAATATTACCGTATTAGCCCGAATATAACGAGATAATTTTGACTGATCATTTCCTATTAGAAACCTAACTCGTGCTCAATTCGAAGTCTAAATATAGGATTTTTCTAATTATCTTGACGAAAATTTCGCGGTCGCGTTATATTCAGGCTAATACAGTAGATTGAAACCTGTAATAATTAGATTTATTTGCTTGTATATTTCCCCATGTTCTAAAAGGAAAACATTGAACGCAGAAGATTCTGCTAATAAAGGTACCTTAATTTTTAACATGAACAGCTGAAAAAATATCCTATACAGAAAACATTAGTTATTTTTTTCTCTCATCATCATAAATAAGCAATATTTCAAGTGTAAGTAATTTATTCAATTTACCCATTTTATAATTTATTGTATTTTTATTTCATTGCTTTAGCTACTTGTATTCAGCAGTAGCTAAACTTTCAAATATTTACGTTTGAAAATAAACTATTTGCGTCTTTGTATTTTCCTAAGTTAACTAAATGCGCCAATATTCACATTTTGCGAAGTACATTTGCCTATTTCATTTTAAAACTAAACAAAAACTAATGAATAAAATTTCACTTAATTATTACAGTAATATTTACTCGCAACAACAACAAATGTGTATATTTTTGACTAACATTTTGAGAAATATCTATCGTATATATTTTGAAGTTTTCATGTTTCACATGGCGTTTGTGGCATTTCCTTCGGATAGAAATCTCTGCGTATTTTGAAAAATCAAAAAGGGATCTTTCTTCATTATTTCTCGTGGCTTTAGCTTGTCAGATTTATCAATGTAGATGTCAACAACTGCTGACAAGTATATTACCATATGGTGTGTTTGCTTAAACTGAATGTGACATTTTATAAAATATATTTCAATAGAATAAAATTTTGTTTCAAAATGCTGAATTCTGTTTTCATGACATTGAAGCATTAAAAATTTTCAAAACCCGAAATCCATAAAAAGACTGTTGCGCTATGGAATAATATAAAACCTGTAACAGTTTGTATACAAATTTTCAAAATTTATGTGCGTCTCCAGTGCAAAATGTTAGTTCTTAGGTAAAGCATATATTGCTAACACTTTAGAGTAAACTAAGTCAGCATTTTACGTTGAAAGTTACTTTGCATATTTCAAAATGAAATTTACATAGCATACGTACAATTCAGCATAAACAAAAGTAACTCACAATAAAGGACAATGCCCCATTTTCCGTCGATGATGGCACCACAACTATGCTTGTAATGCACATTACTGCTTATTTATTGCTGCTTAAAGAAGCCCAAGAAATTTTGATCGATTTCTGCGTCATTTTTTTTTGTGCATATATTTTCATGGCAATGTTTAACTAATATTCAACAAAGATCAGCTGCGGAATTTGAGGCAAAGTACCAACATGACACATTTTTACCCAAAATACTGTATAAATTGGATTTTGTTGAGTTGGAATCTAATGTTTTTCAAGAATTAGAAAAAATACTGTAGAATAATAGAATTTCCATTCCGAAAGTACATCCTAGTAAATGCTTCTAATTATTAGCGTATACTCAGCAGTCTCACATGAACAAATTTGATTAAGTATGTGATATTTGTGGTGAACACTTTTCATTCGGTATAGGCTATCGCAATTTTTCTCGACTATCTGAGATGTAGTAATCCCGTTCAAAAAGAAAAAAAAATAAAGTTAACTTTCTACTTACTTGGCATATGGAAAGTTCTCGTTGTTTTTAAAATCATTAAATCTATTTTTGTCAAAAGTATTTGAAAAACCAGGTTAAGTTACTTAACCAACATCATACTTTGAAAATTGTTTCTCAGTATAACTCACAAAAAAACCTTTTCAAGCTTTTTTTGTAAAATATTATTTACACAAAATATTTCTATTTAAAAAAAGCATGGAATTTTTAAATAATTCACTAAAATGGACATGGCGTACAAAACTCAACAACAATTATCTGTTTAAAAAGCAATGATATAATTATACATTTCGAAACTGAACGGTACGATGAAATATATTTAGTGTTCAACCACAACATTCTGTATTAAGCTCTTTAATTAATGCACTTGCGGATTATATAGAATGAATGCGTCTGTAATTCTATAATACATATAAAAATTAAACGAACTGGAAATTAATACGCACGAATTAAAATACTAATATTACGTATTATGAAATGTTAAAAAAGTATTTAAATTATCTTAAGAATTAAAACATTTGCACATCTATAAATGGAATTTCTATAGAAACTTATGATACGCTTGGATAAAGTTAAAATAGTTTCTTTTGATAAATATATAGAATTTTCTTTTTCCTCACAAAAAGTTAATCTTTTTGCTATGAAATACGAGTAGAATCTGCAACAGCCGGACGTTACAGATTATTTTCACTAATAAATGTATAAGGGAAAGGACTTTGCGTTTTATTTGAGCTCATTTTACCAAATAACTTTTCTTTATAGGAATTTATGTTTCTTATAGGAATTTATGTTTGTTTGGTTTACATTCTAGTGTGTGCATTGACTATTCGCATCACAATGTTAGGTATTTATTTTAGTATCGACAAACCGTATCACAGTTTTTAGTACAGACATTTCTGCCTCTATATCCTTATCTGTCACATTAGAACATATATAGTGTGCGTTTTTTAGTATCGTGACATTTTGTATGAAATCGATGCTTCTCTACGAATTTAAATAAACTTCCATGCTTTATTGATATCGGTGCTGTACCCCCTAAAAAAATCCACTGTATTTTTCACATTTTTCACATTTATTCCAAATAAACGGGAGGTTATGAAGAACTAAATGCTTTAATAAAACTTACAGGAAGATCGATTCACAATGCCAAATATATTCTGTTTGACTAATCTGACGAATCAGCGGAACTGTACAGTTTGTTTAGTTTTATGATTCTTTTAAACAGTTTCGGAACATCAAGTAAAATGCAAGGGGGAAAAGCATGTTACTTATGCTTGGGCCAGCTTGCCACCAGTCATGTTGTACAGTGCGCAGCAGGAATTTTAGACCAGAGTCCAGATATGTATTTTGCTTCCTGAAAACACGTGCAATTTTGGAAAACTCGACCATAAAAATGCGCATTTTATGCCTTCCATTCATAGCATTATAGTGTCCATACTGTGCACATTGATTTGCGCAAGGTATATTTTCTTGGTACTTACGTATTATCCCGACGGTCATTCCCGCCAAACTATTTTTTCGTCAAATGTGCTGGCAAACTGTTGCCAGTCGTATTCCAAACCATCAATAATATCATGTGTCTGGCATTAATCTTGGCAAAAATCGCTCGTCTTGGCGGACCGCCGGGATAATACGTAAGTACCCTTTCCTTACTAAATTGACGATGCTGAGTAGCTTTGTAACTGACATTTTCCCCTACGTCGTACCGTTTTCGAAATAAGAAAGCTAACTCTACCAGCCAGGTTGCTCTCAAACCGGTTTTCTTGCGGAGTGCATGGCAACTTTACTATACCTAAACCCCACTTTTATGAGTATAGCTCTTGCTGTTAGGAAATTATTGGAGTGACAACGGACTTTAGCGGGCACATTTTATATATAAACTCTTGTTTGTAAAAAATGTAACAACATGAGACAGAATGACGCGATTGTGCTAAAATTTTTAGGAAATGCAAATTATACTGTGTAAAGCAAATGATGCAAATTTCAAAGCCACACGCAAGCGTGGGCTTAGAGCAGCGTCGTCTGGACTGCGGCTGAAACCGTTTAAAGTGCTGCATCGGAAAGTTTAAAATAGTCTGTGTTTATCTGTTTGTGATAAACGTGAGGTGAGAAGTAACTGTGTCTCGTCGACGAGAGAGGGCGAAATTTGAAAACTTGCGGAGTTTGAACGGGTGAGATTCATCGGCCTTTGTGAAGGAGGACTTTCTCATCGCGCAATAGCAGCTTGTGTGTAGCTTAACAGAAGCACAGTGGTTCCAGTTTGAAAGCAGTGGACAGACGAGAGCCGGACAACTCCAAAATCCTGGAGTGGACACCGAAAAATGACGTCAATGCGCGATGATAGACACTTGGTCCACGTGGCGCTGGTGGGGCGTACAGCTTCCTCTAGACAGTTGACAGCACTGCTACAGGTGATTCATTGCCAGCTTTGTCAATTTGTCGACATATGCTGTGCCGCGGACTGCGTGTAAGAACTCCTTTATACAGGATCCCGCTCATGCAAAACCATCGACAGCTACCATGGGTTGACGAACAATGAGACTGGCGTGCAGATTGGCACAAGTAGCGTTTTCTGAAGAATCCAGTTTTACTTTGGGGCACCATAATGGACGCATTCATGTTAAACGCTATACCATCTGGAGTGCATTATCGAAAGTTAAAGTGGATGAATAACCGAAGTCATGGTCTGGAGTGCGATTGCATATCATGGACTATCTCAAGTGCTACAAATTGTGGGTATTCTTAACAGTGGTAGGCATATCATAGAAGTGCTGGAGCTTTCCTTAAAGGCATTCCTGGAGCTAACTTTCAACAGAATAATGCTCGCACACATGTGGCAAGGAGTGTGCGAGACTTCATCAGTAGATATACAGCTTCTTTTGTGGCGTACTTATTCTCCGGATATGTCACCTATTGAGCATGTGTGGGATTTCATTAGTTAGCGTCTAACTCATGATCCTCGTCCTACAACTTCAACACAGGAACTTTGGGTAGGTGTACAAGAAATATGGAATGTTCTTCGACACGCATACTTTGGAAATATGTTTCACTCTATGTCACCACGTCGTATAGCAGCATTTCTTGCAGCAAATGGTGGCCACACCAAATATTAATTCGAACACTTAATATTGTTGTTTTTTATTTCTGAAAATGTAATCATTTATTTGTACTAATCAAAGCATTTTTCTATTAAATATATATATATATATATATATATATATATATATATATATATATATATATATATATATATATATATATATATATAAGTGAACTTTCTAAAAGTGGAAAACAAAAATTACAGTTTATCTTTACTTATTATGCCCCCGCAGATAGGTTTATTTTTGGAAGAGGAATGTGAAATATTTTGAAAAAGGATAAAGTTTTTTCAACGTTAAAAGGTCTAATGTAATGTTCGAGGAATAGAAAATCGTCAATGCTGGATTCTTTGGAGACTTATTATGTTTCCATAATGTTTGTCTAGAACTCATAAATCAGATAAATCTATTACAGTTATAATTTTTCAATATTTTCTTTTCTTAGATTCTGAATATTTTCAAGGTTTAAAAGATTTATTATCTAAGTAAAATTGAAAAGAGAGAATTGTTTGTGAATCTATTCAACTTTCATAAGTTTCAAGGTGTCTCAAAAATACTGAATGCTTTTATTCCTTAAATACTGATCACAGAGAATACTAATAATGAAGTTTCATAAAATATATAACATTTCACAGTATCTATTAAAATTTGCAGATGATTAAATCTAAATAAACACGAAATTTAATTTTTCTATATTAACCCCGAAAAAAATTACACTTAATAAAATGTTCCCCATATATTAGTTGGGCGATACACAAAGTTTCATCCTTTCAGAGATATGTTTATTTGCTGAGGGTCTGTAAATTATTAATAATACGTAAAGCAGTATGTATTTATTAAACCATTGTTATCGTCCGTAATTTATGTACAACTCTAGAAATGGAATTATCCGATGTGATTTTTTTCCCTTCGAGAGATATTAAAAAATAATTTAACCCTTTATCAACTGATCGTAGTTAGAGATACAAGAAAAATATTTTTTTAAAGTTTCATTGATTCATTGTAGCCATTTCTTTAAAAAATCCTTACTAAATACTTTATTTCGTCAGATTACATCACTACTGCATGATTTATTAGAGTAAGATTGTCTTAAATGGCCAGTTTTACGCTCACTTTCTAATGATGCCAATCCAGAAATGAAAAAAAAAATGAGCATTACTGAATTTCTAGACGTTAGCTCTATGACTTAAGATCTTATGTATCGTTCAGATGTCACAAATGTATTTCAATCAAATTATTACTTGGCATTTTTAGTTTTGTTTGTGCTTATAAAATATATAAAAATAATTCAATTGGTTATGTTAAAGTACTGTAAAATTATTGCAATAGCATAATTCTAATGATTATAATAAGCAACTCTAGTTATTAATTCCATGTATATTTTACACTTTAATAGACAGTACATGAAAATTCAATTTAAAAGTTTATTCAATTTATTTCTGAACCATGTTCCGTCTTCACCTCCCGATTACTAAGGTGGTAATGCCGAACACGCTTATTTTAGTCAGACTGCAAAGTTATGATAGCTTCTGCTTGTCTTATGTGTGAATACGTAATGTGTGAATATATAATGTTTTATTTAAAATAAAACATAAATTTATATCTTTAAATATGAACAGCGGAATATACACCCTTAAAAGTTTGCCTCTATCTAGTAGTTTATCTAAAAGCCTATCTAGCTTTTTTTTTCTATATCGATGCATATCTTTATACCATTCTCCAATTCTCAGCAAATGCCAGTACTGATAAAAATCATTCTGATATGAGTTTTATAAATAATCGCTCATTGTTACGGAAAATGATGCGCTCAATAGAAAAGCATTCTTACGTAATTCTGTCCTCCTTAAGTATTTTATTGAAATCAAATTTATTCTTTATAAATCAATACAGTCAAAATGTCAAAGATATGTCCTCACGGCGAGGACACCGCGCGTTAAAGGGTTAAACAGTTTTTGCTTTCCTTCTGTGTTAGAAATTGTGTTTTGAATTTTCTTTAAAAGAAAGTTTTAGAGCTTTCGAGTTCCATGTATAGAACCCACACTTAGCTTTTAAATATAACTTCTCTGCATAATTTCATTTTACCCTTCGAAGAAGCATCTAAAAAGATGAATAAATCAGTACTTCACACTCTGTAATTTAATAGTTGACACTCCATGTCAACTAATCATCCCGATGGTTGTGGGACCTTAACAAAGTATCGGGCGTGGTTTTCAGTGTCAGAAGCTAATTATAAGCCAAATTAAAGCCATATTACTAGACAATAACCCAATAGTTGACACCCCATGTCAACAATTTAAAAAAAATGAAAATTTTAAGCATGAATAGTTGACACAGGGCGGAATTTGACAAGTTTCAACACTTTCTTGTCATTTTTGGTAAATGAGCCCTTCATAAGCTCAATGAAACATCATTGAATGCATTTTCTCCCACAATTATGAATTTAAAGTAAATTTGCAATTCTTATTTTGTATTCAGTCTTTAGCAATTTCAATTATACAACAAACAATAATTCACGAGACGAGATCTAACTTATTTAGCAGTTGACCACGACAATACTGATCTTTGGAACATTCTAACTATAATAGGAACATTCGTAGTTCGGTCGTTATAAGGCACCACTATACAGATTAATATAGTTCGA
Source organism: Cheiracanthium punctorium (assembly GCA_038373885.1). Classification (NCBI taxonomy): domain Eukaryota; kingdom Metazoa; phylum Arthropoda; class Arachnida; order Araneae; family Cheiracanthiidae; genus Cheiracanthium; species Cheiracanthium punctorium. The sequence goes on along the minus strand of JAWZYV010010910.1, from coordinate 154,175 downwards.
TTCATTATAGTTCCCGATTTTCATATTTATTTACGTTTTTGACAAAATGTCAACTATTGGTGCACCGTCATCTATTGGTATGTTTACCCTACAGAGCTGAGACTCGCTAAGACGATTTCGAAGAGTATCAAAAATATTTTCCTATTAACCGATAAAGCAGCTAAAGGTACTTAGGGTAATTAAAAAAATCACCAGATCAAAGGTGTGAAAGAATTTAAATATTTTATGGTCTTTATGTGAAAATGTGCATTTCTAACTTCGCTATAGAAATACGTAAGCCCATATACACACATGAACATAGTATATGTAATGTAATATTTATATTCTTATAAAAAATAAATGAATAAGGAGCAATAAAATGTAAAAATGCTAGACGTTTTCAGAAATCGTTTGTTGTTCTTTGCTGGAAATCTTACATTTCATACTTGTTCATAGTCCACCTTTTCTGAATCGTCCAAAGCACAATTGTTTTTATTATATTTTCTCTTACTTTATTTCATTTTATTATTGTTTTTTTATTTTTTGAAACATAAACCACTGTATGGTTTATAAAACCCTGTAACTTCACTAAATGACACGGAAGGAATTTCGTCCTTCTCATTTTATTCACTTCTTCCTCTTCATTCCCCTTTTCAGTTCAAAATAAGGTCTCAACGATTACATTTTTTTTGTACATCCCAACATTTACTTCGTATTAAATTGGAGAAGTTTCTTTTCATGTTCGTAATTTCGTAATAAACTATGCAATTGTTATTGTTTTTCAAGCTTATGTATATATATTATCATGCACGAGATTATTGAGAAATTTTATTTTTGCGAAATGGAATAGCTAAAATTTGGAAACAAAAAATTTTGGTAAGCGAGTCAGTAAGTTTATGGTACTTTCTATCGAAGAAAATATGTAGTAGGTAGGAATTTCCAATCCTGGCTTTAATCTATGACACCATAATTAAAATGTTATGCATTATTTCCGAGTATTTATTAAAAAGCAAACAAAAATAAACATAAATAAATAAAAACAGTATTTGTAACAATATAATTAGAAAATGTATACATATAAAAGTTCAGCTCTAAACTTTTCTTTACACATTAAAGTTTCCGTTGCAAAGACTATATTTAAGTGTAGATGACGTTTCGACATCTTTTACAATTAAAGTTCTATTAAAAAAAATGAACATGCTCAATTCAGAAAAATGTTATTTGAAAAAAAAAAGAAATTATATTTTATGTAGAAATCTGTTGCAACATTTACAGTCGTGTGAATTTTAAATATATATCTTACAGTGAAAACTCGATATCAGTCAAAACCCGAATTAACTAGGTAAAACGCGTTCTAATTGACAGCGCTAGGCAAAACCGGAATTAAGCAGGGAAAACCCGATGGGTTTTGACTGTTAGACAAAAATTTTTACATCTATCAAAAATCATTGCATTATTTCAACGATATGACAAGTTTTTTTTTGTGGGGGGGGGGGTCTCGCAAAAGGCCAGCGGTAGCACATTTTTTCTTTTTTAAGTCGCAAACAGTTCGATTCGCATACCATGTAGGAGAGAAAATCATGTATGATTTTAGCACTTTATCTTTTTACTATATGCTTTCTAAGAGAAAATACATTCATTTTCCAAATGAAACATTCCTGCGATAAAAGTGTTTATATTTCGTTGGCTATTTTTTAACTTTGTGATGCGTTTATAAAAGCGGTTAAATAAAAGCGGATAGTTCCAATTCTGCTAGATAAGTGATTGTGCATGAAATAAACTACTGATTTTGTGTTGGATCGTTTGGCACTTCGAAAAACAGCTATAAAATAGCTCACGGGAATACTCCGTTTCTTATTTTCACTGAAACCTTGATCATTTTTCCCTGATCATTACCGAATATACTAGAAAGTTTAAGAAAATATACACATTTATTTTATTTATCAAGAACGAAAAAGCAATTTGATTGCCATACTAAGTTTAGTAGAAGAAAAAAGACTGACATCGAATTTTATAAAAATGTAAAATCACTAAAATAAATATATCAATTTGGAAGAATAGATAAATTATTTAGTCTTATCTCTGAAACTTTCAACCAACTGTTTGTGGGTTGAAAAAAAATAACAATAAACACAACAAAATAATATACTTAATTAGCCAGCACAACTCAAAATTAGTAAAGAAATTTCGTTAATTCAAACAAATAATTTGATTGATTTTAACCAAATAAACCATTTAAACAAATAGTTCGGTTAAATTAACAAAACATTTGGCTATTTCAACCAAATTATTTGGTTAATTTGACAAAATGTTTTGCTGAAATAAGCAAATAATTTTGTCAATTCAACAAAAATTTTGTTGACGTTATTTCAACCGGATAATTTTGTTGATGTATCAAAGCTTTTGCTGATTCAACAAGACAGTTATTCTAATGAAGACATTTAACTAAATTCAACTATTTACACAAACTGTTCTTGCATACTTGAAACTCAAAAGGAAGCTCTTTGAAATATTTCATTGAAGTTAAACTTGAATCTTTTAAAAGCTGTTAGAAAATTAATCCATAGAAGATTTTTTTTTAAGATATGCGTTGAACTTCTTTGCACTTACAGTTTTTGGTAATCCGAGGAACCTTTGAAGAAAGGAGTTTGAAGCATTTCTTCTTTTAATCCTGCTTCCTTTTATGCAGCCGTAACTCTAAAAAGTTACTTTTTAAAAATAGCATTCATGAAATTCTTCCAGAAAAAATTCAGCGACAGATTTGAGTATAAATAAGCACTCTTTATATCCTGGATTCATAGTTTACATTTATGGTATCTTTTACAATTTTACTTATGGTACTGTAAGAAAAATTATATCATTCGTGCGCTTAAAATTCTAAATAAGAGAAAATTATTAGTAGCCCGTAAAAATGTAATGTTTATAATTTATTAAATAAGACGAGCCATTCAAGAGTGAGATTTTAAAAAAATGTAAGCATTTTATTCTTCTTTCTAGTTTGATAATACGATTATTACCCGTTTTTATTGTTTAATATTGAACACTCTGTCAAGTAAGTTCATTGATTGACGTCATAGTGCTTTTAATTGTCATAAGTGTTTGTAGCCGGAACATCTCACACCGTGCACGTCATGAGTGGTCAGAAATAAGGCTACTGAGTAGCTGACTTGTGTAACATTTTGGTTTTAGTATTTTGTAAACCAGCTATTGTGAAACATAGGCGATTTTTATGAACTTCATATTTTGTCATGCTTTTACGGCATAAATTATGGTTTAATGTGCAAATATCAATTGTTCCAATAAATCTGGATTTCGTATGAGGGATTTTCGCAGATCGAGAAATAAGAAAAAGAATGGATTAATAATTCCAGCGAGATTGTAGGAGTGCTAATTCAAGATTACATGAAGTAAATGTTAGATTAATTTGAAACATAGTTCATGTATTCACATATATGTATAATTCTGTGACCTAAGCAAAATCATTTCTTTATTTCACATTATATCTGTGCATTGATACATTATAAGTAGGCTGACCCAAAATGACATGCCTATTATAGGGGTTCGAATCTGAACTTGTTCCTAGGTGGCAGCGTTGTGAGTGTGTATCGTATGGAAAGAGATTGTAGAATGAAGGTACTGTTCATGCACTTGAAATTCAAATTCGATCAGCGACAATCCTGGCCACACCCTGGAATTTATGGTGCAGCAGCTCCTGGACAACAGGGAAATTGTGACCCTGAAGCCCTCAGCCTACTACCCAGACTCTTTCGCCCTGGACTTTTTTTGGCTCCCAAACTGAAATCTGCTCTGAAGTGCCAGAAGTTTTTCTGGCGTTTCTGAATTCCAGCAAAATATTACGACTTAACTGCAGGCCATCCTTAAAAGAAACACTGCTCAAGGAGTTTCCTTTGGACCTATTCTCCCCAACACGTCTTTAAGCAACAGTCGTTATCCCTGCCGCGTGCATGATCACAATATCTACCCGTTTCGGCATCAGCAACTCTCTGATTGGACAATGAAAATACGTCATAACGTACAGGGTTACTATTCCCTGGCGTTATTTTTTCCTGATTTCCGTCCGTAGTACGTAGGAGTCTTAGGACGTAGTAGAGAGTTATTTTATTGTTCTCAATTTTGATTTGAAGATCATCATATTATCTACGGTAGGAATATGGATTTCGATAAGCTCCCTGATAGTTACGACTATAAGCTGATAAAATCTCAAGAAAATGAATTTTCTTTTCAACTTTCAAAGATTGTTTAATTTGTTCATTGTTTTAGGTTATAGTAAATATTAAGCTATTTCACAATATAGAATTATTTTAAAAAAATAAGTCAAAAAGTCGGAAAAGAATGTACAGAACTATCGAAATTTAAATTTTCAAATTAATAGCTATCATGGTTATGCTTAGGGCAGTTTTATTTGGAGCCACAAAAATTATCAAACATGCTGAGAAAACTATTCAGAATTAGGCATCTGTGGTTACCATAAGCGGTACGAAAAAAGAATACATTAAGAAAAAATTCTTGATAATTTTCAAAAAGTTACACTTTTAAAATTTGTATACGACCCCCGCCCCCAACAAAAAATTTCTGAATTAGTAAAATGTGCAAAAGTGTTTGTTTAAATATCTCGTTTTGAGACGTTTTATGATGAAATGCTGAAATTTTGTCCATACTACATTAGTATTGAGGGCACATTTTGCTAATCAAGTTTTTTTTGTACGACGTAGTATAATAATTTAAGATGTGTAACTTTTTAAAAATTAAGGAGAAAAACATTTTATTTCCTTATTTTTAACATTTTTTCACTTTATATTGCTCATTTATCTCTTATAAAAAAGAATTAAAGCCGGTTCCCACCTTTTTTGATCACTGTATGTGACAGGATTTTTAAATTAGAAATTTAAAAAAAATGTAAGAACTGTTAAATAACTATAACACGTGCTATTTTATTGTGAAGGAATACTATGCTTAAAAATAACACATTGTAATGTGGAAATAACACTGTCAAACTCTCTTATAACGAGGATGAAGGGTCAGGGACACTTTGCTCGTTAAATCGAAGTGCTCGTAATAACCGGGTTTACAGTAAATTCCGATCTTTAAACAATAAGCCAACCATTTAATTTAAACTCCATCATTAAATCTGTGCTCGCAATAAGTAACCGAGTTCGATTGCATAGACGTGTAATCGCAAATGCATTGATAATTAAAAAAAAAAAAAAAAAAAAAAAAAAAACATGAAAGAAAAAAAACTTTTCGTTTTTAAAATTATTTGGAGCTCTCACACAATTGATTAACTGCCAAGTGTGGTAATCCCGTCAACCCTGTTCTCTTGTCCAATCAGAGAGTTGCTGATGCCGAAACGGGTAGATATTGTGAATATGCCTGCCGCATCTTAACCATAACCTTGAATATAACCTTCAGTATTTCGGTGTGGCTAGTCGGACATACGGCGCCATTACGTTACAAGCTATTTGTTAACTAACAATCGAGTAAGAAAAGTTGTAACCTAACCATCGACTGACGGCTTAAACTGACAAAGACTAGATCCCCTGACCTTCGTACAGATGTTCCCAAATGGCATTGTCACCAACAGGGATTATTTAAGTGTCAGGGGACAATTATACATCTTTCATGTAAGACAACAATTCATTGTATTTAAAAACACATTAAATGAACTTACTCGAAAAAGATTATTTTAAACTTAGTTTAGTTGATTGAGTATCTAGAATGTTAAACACCTATCTTCACAACTGTCATAGTATTACCTTGTCAATCACACCGAATAGCTATGATAATGCTATTATGATTTCGAAATATAAAATGTACTAAAATGTATTTAAAGTACTTGATAGAGTCTGCTTTGAACAAAATCTAAATTAGTGATCAACCTACGTCACTATCTTCACAAACATGTTTCAAGAAATGCTTTCTGTAGTACAAAGTGACCAAGTTTATAAATGCATTCCTCGTAAAAATAAAACCAGGTTTGTTTCCCATCTTTGTCTGATTGTCAACACGTATGCCAGTATAAAGAAATTTTTTTTACCGGGAACGCCAATAACATACACTCTTTTTTAAGAAAATTCATGCTCATTTACAAACATAAGCGTGTAAAGAAAACAGTAGACTGACCAATGTTTAGAAAACTGTTAAACTATTTCAGAAACTTTTGAAAAATTGACAACTTCTTTTTCCCGATAATATAAGAATGATGTCCTTAAAACTTCAGATTTAACAGATACTAACCGTATACTTTCCACTTTGAAACATATTTTTATTAAAATCAGTAAAAAGAAGTATCATACTGTTCACCATACGATTTATATAACGCATATTATTTTTTTCTACAGTTTTATAGAAACATAAAATTATATTCCAAGAACTTTATCTTCTACTGAACTTAATTAACCGAAATGTTTTTCTGCACCACTTGCAAAAGTAAGAACGACACTGTGCCTGCATTTTTCAGTAAATGATACAAAGTTTTGAATTTTACTATTCTGTGTTCTTAGTATTAAGTCTTTAAAGTGAAAAAATGCCTTTCAAATGATGTACAAACATTTTGTTGTCACAGACTGTACAATATTTACTGTACAGTGAAAGACTGTAGATTTATTATTTGCTTTTGTGAAATAATAAAGATTAACGAATACCCTTTTAGATTGGGAATTTGCAACATTAAAATAATAAAGACGTAAAGTTCGTTCTAATAATAAAAGTGTGTGTATTTATGGGAGGTTTGGGCAAAAAATCGGTCAGATGGCAGACAGATAAGAAATACAAAGAAACTTCAACTTTCTTGGAAAATGCTCAAAAGTAACGTAATTGATCATGAGACTGTGGTGGTTTTAGAATGTATGTGAAATAATAGGAAAGCGACAGAAAAATCAAACCATTGCAAACTGCAATACCTAAATTACTTGATTTATAGATAAATGTATTGCGATAAATTTACATGCATACATTTTATTAAATTAATGCATTTTTTCTGTTTAGCTATTGATTACGAGTGCATATATTAATGCCGCTAATACTTTAAATGACTTCTTTAGTGAAACAGCTTGTTTATACTTAAACCTTTCCTCTTTTTATAGGTAAGTCTCGGATCCAATTGTGATTCATGTCAATTATTTTCCAGAACAAAACATCACTTTGTGTATGGTAAGCATGATATTAGAAATGTTTTAAGTGACCGATTTGTGAAAAATGATGTTTGTTATCACGTTAATTTTGTGGAAAGAAAATGTTTATTAATTCTTAAAAAACAGTTAAAATTATCATGTATATACGAAAACATACTTAAACATTAGCCCTGCTTTTTAAATATAAACTGTGCACATTGTAGTAACTTAAATAATTATTGGCAGCAAATTTAGCAATAAATCTTAATTAACCGTATTGATTATTTCATGACTATATGCATGTTATTTCGTCTGAATACAAAGAATTTCTTCAGAAATTGTATCACACTTAAGCTACTTTCATTAGCTCTCATTCAGGTGAACCCACAATTAAAATAACAAGAGAAAGAGTAAATTATATTAATTTTCTTTCACATTTTGCTTAATATATATATATTTTATGATAGATTTCTGAAGGTTTAAGTAAAAATTTATAATAAAGTGCACCATTTTCAATGTTCATTATAGAGTAATGTGTGAGAAATATAAATGTGACATTATTTTAATCTACTACTTTGAAGTACTACTTTAAGTAGTTTATTTATAATCTGGAAAGTATTTTGGTACGCCTACTCTTATATAGATTAAATTTGTATTACATAACAGATTATATAGATTTAATTTTTTTTTGGTGCGTTTGATAAACTATTTGATGGGTAATGTTATAGGTTATATAAAATTACCCTACTATCCATCTACAGGGTGTCACAAGAAAGATTAAAACGTACTATAATTTGTAATACGTAAAAAAAAGTAAAAAGTACTATAATTCTTTACTTATAAAAATAAATGATTAATGAAAATTAGAAGAATGTTTTTAAAAAATAAGACTGAACAATTAGAAGCATTTTATGTTACTCTATAACCCATCTACAGTTGGTCCCAAAAAACATTGAAACGCGCTACAATTGTTTACTTGTGATAAATTATTAATGAAAAATTGCAAAAAGGTTTTACAAAAAATGTAGGAAATAAGACTACGTGAATGAAATAATAATAGTAACCTTATAATAATTATTTAAGAATTTCTTTATATGGGAAATAATTTTGAAATAAATCCTAGAATGTTATAACTCGCTAATGGTCTGACGACGGTTGTCTCCCAAAACGAATAAGCGTTTCCTTAGGAGGTTTATTCCAGTGAATTAGCCTTCATCTGGTAATTTCCTGATGACGCCAGATTCCCCCGCTTTCATTGGCGAATCGAGGTAGTAAAAAGACTTCTTAGATTTTTCCCAGTTGCTGAACCAGATGTTCACGAGCAAATTCCGTTCATTCGGCGATGAAACTGCCGGTCTAAATTAACTATTTTAATTACCGTATTACAGAAATTTTTTGGTAGCTCCGGACATATGCAGACTAATGTTTTTCAAATCCATATTCACTTTATACGTCAGTGGTTGTGAAAATAGTATCAGGACTAGATAAGGGAATATGAGTGGACATCATTTTTTTGGCAAGTTATGCCCTATTGCGTAATGCCGAGCTTTGTGTAAGTTTAAAACATTTCGATTGCCGCAGATCATAATACTGCTTTATTACTTACGATGATTATCTTTTTATCCGCGGCTTATATACAGTATCACATTTCTGATATAGTGTGCAGTATGTCTTTGATATATTTCTACAAGGAAAACAAAGGAATATGTTTCCAGTAGAAAATTTTTAAAACCACATATTAAGAGATTAAATTGCATACACTCAATTTTGATAGTTTCAAAATGTCTTAAAGAGTTGATCAAACGTATCTACCGGGAAAAATACAAGAATGATTAAAAAAGTTCTAGTATAATTTACGAACTTGAACAGTATAATGTATAAAGTGAAAATAAGCTAATACGGCTTAAAAAGTGAACATAAGCTAATACGGCTAACTATGAAATAAATATCTACATTAATCTTAATTATTAATAATATTAAAATAAATTGTTTAACAAATTTTGAACATGCGCAATATTTCATTGAAATATTCTAATGTAATACTTGTAAAATATCATAGAAGGATCTATAAGTTAAAATGAAGCTCCTTTTAAGCTGGTATTTCATGCTAACCGAAACTATTTTCCAGGTAGTTTCTGCAGTTGAAACAAAATAAAAAGTTATTCATACCATGAAACTATATGAATACAATATATTGTGTACGAGAACAACTGGAAAAAAGCCAGAGAAAAGTGAACCCGCTTTGTAAAAGTATTAATAAGGAAAGCATGCACTCTCTAGAAATAAACGTTTCCCTCAGACATACTTTTATAAAGTATATTTTTTTTCTTGCAATACATCAAAGAACGTAATTAATAACGAACAAAAAGTATTACAGATCTCACGTCGTTATCATTTTCTGAAGGAAATTAATTATATGAATTTTGTGTAAGCAAAAGAACAAAAGTTCCTTTTATTAAAAATAAGCTCAAATACTGCCATTTAAAAAAATTATCGACTTTAAATGTGTAAATGTTACCACCATTGTTTGAATTATGTATTGAATCAGCGTGGAGTACCTAATACAATTAAAAATATTCTTAATACACTGAAAGTCTTAAAAATGGCATTGAAAGGTCATAAGTCGCTACATGAAATTCGTGCCGTAATATGTGGCGAAATCAAATAAAGCTTATTAGATTATTTCGATTATTATTTAATTATAAAGTTATCTCAGACGAAACTGAGAGACATTCGAGAATTGGACACAGATTGAATTGTTATAAAACTTAAAAACGACGAATCCTGCAGAAAAGATTGAATTCTGAAGAAAATTAAGGTTCAACCGGAGCTATCGCACCAATGTATAAGATAACTATTTTTTGTCGTATATTTTAATTATACGTACGAAAATAATGTTTTATATTTCACGAAATAAGATCTAATTACTCAAGAAAAAAAGGTTTTTTTAAAACAACACAGCCATACAATGTACTAAAATTATTGTAGAAATCTCAGATTCCTAAAAAGAGACAAATACATAAATAAAAAAGAATGATTTTGTAAAATTGAGGTTAGTATTAGGGATATTTTTACGGTGCAGATTCAATTTAAAATAAATAAATAAATAAATAAAGTAAATGTTTATATTTTTTTTATTTATTAAGTTAATCTGTAAAAATGCAGCTGTAAATTGTTTCTTTATTTCAAATTATTAATCATTGAAAACTAAATCAAGTAAAATAAAACACTTGTTAATTAAAAATATACGATTTTTAAATAACTGTGCAATATATTTATTTTACTTGGTAAGGTTATACGAAATAAACTAATAGGTGCTCTTCATAGAAATTCATATTTTTACGTATAGGGTGTTCAGCAGATAGCACCATGATTTCAGTTAATAATCTCAAAAAGAAATATCAAAGAATGCAGCAGCAAACAGTATGGTTATTATATAAGCTGTAAAAATTTTATTCAGAAGTTTCAATAATAATTACAAAAACCGCTAACTGATCTCAGGCTTCCATAATGGCATGTCCTCCATATTCTCCCGATCTTACTCCCTGTGATTACTCTCTGCGGGACACACTGTCTACCGAAACAATCTGAACACAGGAAGAACTTAAATCATCGATTTGTGTAGAATGTGAATCCATTGTCGTTGAGATATTAAGGGCTGTGATGAAAAATTTTGTTACTCGTTTGCGCAACTTATCTCTGTTGGATGGTGAAAATTTTAAACAGATTGTCTAGTGATTGCTTGCAGAGAATGAGTTTTTACTGATAGATGATGATCGTCAATCGATATGATGGGTGGGGGCTTTTGACGAACTTTAAGATTAAGAATACGTTCATAGCGTCTCTTAAAGCAAGCCTGTGTATGCCATTGTCTGTTAGAAGCTACTGTAACTATTACTTAGAAACTTTGTAAAGTTTTTACAGGTTACATAATAAATATAGCGTTTTCTGCACCCTTTTATTGATATTAGCTTTTGAGGTTTTCAATTTAGAAATCAGGTTGCTACTTGCTGGATACCTTGTGCTAATCATAGACAAACATAGGACATAAACCTATGTTTTGTAGCGGTAACTTTGGCAATTTCTCACTGAGAACTTCATATTTTCTGGCAATGTTACTCCCTTTAGAACTCCAACAACGCACCAATTACTGTCTTTATAATTGGTAAAAATAGTTCGTACCGTAAAAAGGTTAAACAGTTTCCATATGGAAATAAGCGCTGTTCGAAAGCATTTTTTGATATTTTAATTTTACATAATAGGCAAACCATTAAAAACTGTAATCGGTATAACTTTTGTGTAATTTGTACTTCATTATTTATGAGGAAGCTGCTCGAATTTCAGCGAAATAATTCATAAAATATTCAATAACACGTCCATAAATGTTTATACTAGACAGTTTTAATAGTATTAGTAGAGGTGGTGCTTTTTTGTGTTTTAGTCCGTTTTCCATATAATCAATTAAAATGAATTACTTTATATTTTAAAAAAGAACTATTCGGGTAGATTTTATAATTTATTTCAAGTGAATATTGTAATTACGCATAAATAATTTCCGCTTACGAAAAAACATAATCTAAAACGATATAAAAACTACGTTTTATGAACTATATAAAAACCTTTCTTTTCTTCCTTACTTTTCGAGTGAGAAATGTGTAAAAATTTATTCAAAACAGATTTTAAACTTTGTTCGCTATAGAAATCGAATAATTTTACATTCCGTAAAAGCCTCTAAATTTTCATTTGGCTTTCTGAACAACACAGGGATATCATGAAACACTTAAATTAAATTTTAAAAATGACAAGATTAACTACAACTCATTGTCAACCTAACTAAATAAATGGAAGTTATGCATTTTATATTTGACTACTCATTAATATATATATATATATATGTATAATAATTATATTTGACTACTCATTAATAATAGAAATTAGACAAAATCACCAGCATAACTATACTTAAAAGCAAGTTACATAATATTTATATATATATATGCATGTGTGTATGTATACACACATATAGTAAGACAAACATCTACTATAAAACTAATAAACGCATCTTAAATAATAAACTATCAAAATAGTCACGAGTAGATCTCTCGAAAAGTCCTTAACGTTTTTAAGAGATATGCTTAATTGAAAAATTGTACAAGCTTCACAACATTCAAATAGCAGAAGTTCTGTCATCTTTGTATTTAAAATTAATTTTAAGATCCTTCACATTCTTCTTCACTTTTCAGTATTGTGTCAAAAGATAAAAGAGTTTGAGTAACTAGCGCATATCCATCTCTTTCCATTTGCAAAAAAAGTACTATCGGCACAATCTTAATTATGTCTTTTGAAACTGTTTTTAAATTTTAATATTCTCATTTCTGCAACATTCACGTCAGTTAAATGCGTTGTTAACTGTCTTCATTCATTTATAACCGTCATTAACTCCAAGGAATATATTATAGCTCTTTAATGATACCTTTCAAACTGATTCATTGGAATCCTTCTTTTTATGTCTCTGAAGAATTTTAATTACACTTTATAAAAATCATTTCATTGTAGCTTTCTCAACTTTTATTTATAGAAAGTGCCCTTTGCACACAATTCCCACTTAATTATGTGAATTTGAATGGGTGATAAATCTAAGGAAAAGTCATTTCAGTAATTACATATTATCAAGAAACACTTCAAACTGAATTTACGTTTCTTGATACCGTGTTTTAAGTACGCGGTAGAATAACAATAAACAACTATTTGAAGTATTATCCTGATTTGTGTTTATACGTGCGTAGTGAAAAAGTGATGTGTCTAAGAATAGACACATCTCTTTTGCTCTAAAGATAGAATAAATGTTGAATACGAAAAATAAGTTAAATCTTTAATCTGAAGCTCGAAGAAAAGTACTGAACAAAAAATTTCAGAAATTTAAAGTTTGGTTAAAAAATAAATGTAAAAAACATGAACCTACGTAATCTTTTTCCTATTTAAACTATCCGTATATTGCGGACAATTTTTTATGAAAGAATAGAAACGAAAACTGTTTTATTTGGCAGAAACATAATTGCATTTACAAGTATTATTCACTAGAAAATGAATGAACAGTAAAACGTGGTATAATGGACCAATTTTGCATACGACAAAATTCAAACTTTTACGATTCTAAACTCAGGACATAAACTTTATCGTAATTCAATAAAGCAACAAATCACCCTACAAATCTGAATCAATATTTGAAAATATCTAATGATGTGCATGTATGCTATCTAGTATAGAGTTAAAAGTCAGTTTTTTAAAAGTTTTACAGCCATGGATCATTGGCATTTTTGATTTTGCTGAAATTTTCAGGATTCGTGCTTCACCTAAATTTATTTTATCTGTACTCTTTTATTTTTGCCCCAAAAGATTCCTATAGTTTTGAGGCCCCCTACCCGAAAATTGCTCATTTTTTTAAACATGCTTCTTTTCGCAAGTCAATACTTTCTGTGTCAAGAGTTAACCACGACATTCGCAATTATTTTATGTTCTACTGCGTCCAAACTTACTAATACGACACCAGTTTCATAGTTGACTCTTGGTAGAGAAGCCAAAGCTCATTGAAAATTTTTCAGAAAAATTATTTTTTTTCTAAAACTTTGGCCGCCAAAATCTTTTTGCGCCAAAAGTGAACCAGAAAGTTGTGTGTTTCAGCTTATACATACTAATGTGAAGTTTTGAAAAAGTGTAAGATATGTGTATGGTTGACTTTTGCATGAAGAAATACTTGACAGTGAAATTGTAAAAATAGAAAATTGCATGATTTTGTAGGATATTACTACTTATGACAAGAGTGAACATGTGTGAAATCAATTGAAAAAGAAGCCTTAAGTAATGAAAAAACAAAATCACTTCACCGATGTCTGGTAACTTGTTCAAATTTTATATAATGTGGCTCTATACATTGTTATAAAAATGAGATTTGCAGAAGATGTTTATTACTTTTATTGCAGTATTTAATACTATTTTATATAAACATTTATCTGGAAAAGAAGCCTTAAGTATAGCTGAAGAAAAATCAATTCACAGTTCTATGTTAACTTTCAAGTCAAGTTTCATGTAATTTGCCTCGATACATTACGATAAATAACACATTTGTCCATATGTCAAACTTGACTAGAATAAGTCCATGTCTGTAACAATATATCTCCTGGACGTGATTCTGACTATAAGTTTGGGAAAATTCATAATATGTCTGTAACATCACATGAAATGTACAAATAAACACCTCAATTACTTGTATTTTTAAACCGTGGCCTAAAGAATTGTGTAAGTGACCTACATCCTCAGAAAAAGTACTTGAGTGTAAGTCATATTTCCTAAGTCGATTTCATACATAAACTCTTATTCTTCGAAGTGATTCGGTTATCAAAGAATAATTTCTCAATAACCTATAAAGTAATAATTTCTCTGGAGTTCGCTTCCTATCGTGTGACATTTAGGAGTCTAAGCTAAATTTCCTATGTCAACTTTGTGAATAACTATTTAATCATTCGAAAAACTCGCAGTTTGAAAGAAATATCTAATATTTTTATTACTTAGAACATGATGAATTTACTATCAAACTACATTTTATATGTAAGTTCGATATAAGAAATTTCGCTCGTACTTTAATCCGGCAGTGAACGGTGTTTCAAATATATGATGTAAATATCCATCGCTATGCAATTAAAGGTTAATAAAATACTTTCTAACAGGACTTTGATATTTTATTATTACCTTTTCTAATAGAAACAGTCATTCAAAAGTTTTCTAACAAAATACAGTGGATTTACATTATTTTATTAGATATGTTGCACATTTGCAACACAGTGATATAAAGGGCTAATTGTATATTATGTTTAGAGAGAAATACGGTTAGATAACGAAAATTTTTAGTGTAATATTTTTACATACAAGAATAATAAGTAGCGAAATAAAATCAATCCATATTTTTTAACTTTTTCGCAAAATTTTGCTCGATACTTTGTGATACAGCAAAAACTTGTCCACACTATGTCCGTATGGACAACTAAACAAGTTATGGACAGACTGAGATGATCATAAGTTGTCTATATTTTTTCATAATAAGTCCATAATTTGTCCCGATGTCACAGCGCAGCTTCCATAATGATATCTTGTGGGCAAATTCTGAACATCTACAGTGACTACTTCACTATAGGTTTTCCCTTCAAATATTTCCACCTAAATATACAAACATTATTGGGGTTTTTAACCTATTTACGCCTAGTGTCCCTTTTTTGGGACGGCATTTTCGCTATAAGTCGAAAACGTTATTTATTTTTCCCAGCCCTTATTCACGAGTATTACATCTACACTCCACAAAATATTTAACATGACAATGTAGGATGTTGACATTTCAATTTTTATACATAATGACTTTAAAAGAAATTATCCCTTCTTCAAGAAGTTGACATCAGAAATTTATCTATTGTTGCTGGTATTAAAAAAAATTGAAGAAAGTTGCAAAAATATCTAGGCACAAATTGACTAAATACCCATTTCCAGGGTACGAAAGAATCCTAGATTTGCTAAAATTCCAAACTTTGAAAATAATGTTCTGATATTTTAAAAGCGGTCCTGTTTCTTTTTGTTTCTTTATAAAACACAGAATGATGTTTTCTTGACTATCTCGATGTATTGGCGCGTTTTAGGACGGACCATTTTTCAGAAGTTCGGAATTTTAGAAAACGGAGTACCCGTATGAACCGCACGTTTGAATTTTATTAGGAAATTTACTGCTTAAGTTCATAAAACGGTATAATTGGGTTGTTAAGATATCCATTTAATGTCATGTTACAAACATGTCTAGATTTTCCCTAAGATATAATTAAAATGACGTTAGGTGATATCTTCTTATAGACATGGACATGTTCTGTAAAAGTTTGTCATAATACGGACATAAAATAAACAAGTGTGTTATCTGAAACTAAGTATCGAGGCTTACTATATAAAATTTGAATAAATAACCATAGATATGTGAAAATAAACACTCGAAAAACTGGTGTTAAAAGATAAAATAAATAAAAAACGTTGGGAAAAAAACACACATAAAAGGTTACATCACCCTCTGCTCTGTATGACCGAAGGGTTTGTCTGACGAAGACCGAACGAATTTTCGGTTGAAACGATCGTTACGCCTTGATGTAACCTTTTATGTGTGTTTTCTTCACAAAGTTTTTTATTTATTTTATTATAGATCTGTGAATTTATTTTGTTTCTGCTATACAAGATTTTACATACCGTAGTAATAAATATTTAAATAAAAGTAATCCACATTTTTAACAATTGAAAAAAACTCATTTTCAGAATAAAGTAAACAGCCATATTATATAAGATGTGAATATGTTACCATAAAAATGCTTTCTGTTATACTTAACACTTATTTCGCAACAAAGAGTTTACGTACAATAGTAATAAATATTGAAATAAGAGTAATCAATATTTCGTAATAAGTGAAACAAAACACTATATATAGAGCCACATTATATAAATTTGAACAAGTTACAAAAGATCGGTCAAGTGATTCTGTTTTTCAAATCAAAAATGTCAACAATCCAAGGCTACCCGACTTTAAAAATAACAATATACATAGCATAATAGCACATCATTAGGTGCAATTTATTGTGATGTATTCACAGTAGCATAATAGCACATCATCAAATAACAAAAAGTATGGCTAAAATAAATTTACGCGAAGAACGAATCCTGAAAATTTCAACAAAATCAAAACAACGATCCAAGCCTGCCTGATTTGCCCGACTTTTAAAACCTGGCACTTAAATGATCGTTTTTTGTATACATTTGCGAAATTTTCTATGCATGAAAAGTATTTATATAACCGTATTGGAAAATCGTAGCGCACTTTGTCCCTGAATATATTTTAACGAATTTCTTTTTTGAAAAACTTTTTGCTTAGATTTTTAAACAATTTATATTTTTTAACGGTGTGTCATGCGTTAGTTTAGTTGAGACAAAGTAAATCTTTCTAGGACAGTGATAAATAGCTTTTCTTTCAAGCGTAACTCCATTTAGTTAGTTTTTTAGTAAAGTATAAGATGTTTCCCAGGAGAAGAGAGTTAGTTTCCATTTTAAAACACGAGTAAACGGAGTACAAAATCCGTCAAATAACAAAGCAGTCATCCGGAATAATTATCCTGATAAGGGTACGAAATTTGATCGAATTTCTTTTTTATATGCTTACTTACTTGTACAAGCATACTACAAGCTGTATCGTTGTTTTTAATGCTTACAGTGAATGTTCTGTTCATTTTCCATTTTTATTAAAATTAAGTTGCAAAAGTGAATTTTTTCCCAAATTCATAAATATTTAACATTTGTTATGTAAGATGTTAAAATTACATATGTTTATGCTGAAATTGTTATATTTAGAATATAACTATATATACAATAATATATAATTATATTATTGTATAGATAGGTATTTAAAATAATATTATTTGTAAATTTACATACAAAAAATAAAACTGGTACAATTTAAATTGTTAAACCTGCTAAACTTTTTGGGTAAATTTAAACTGTATTATGACTTATTTACAACGAAATATTAAATTATTAACTTTTCTCTGCTATAAAAGTTAGCTAGATAATTAATGTAATTGTTAATGAAAAAATGTATACTGCGATAGTATATCGGACAGCATTATGTAATCAGTTAGGTCATTTAATCCTTCTCTACAATGATGAACTTGAATCATCGCTTTACTGTTGATTTACTTAGTAAATAAATGCGAATTCCAGTAAAGTTTTTAAGCATTTTCGACGTAGGCGGAACGTTTAATCTCTGCCGATGGTAGAAGATTACTCTGATAATACAACGAATAGCCTAAGTTCTCATGCATGTTAATATATACACAGTCAGTCACATTAATGTGACCACCATCTTCTTCCGACGTCAACGTGAAATAACCAATCGCAGAAGGCAGGTGGCAGCACGTTGCAGTGGAGTGTATATAAAGGATGTCCTAGGGTATCAGAAAGCATTTAAATCGTTGGGTTAATGCAGAAGCGTAGCGACCAAAAGGACATGAAGGCCAAAAGGACATGATTATTGGCTTTCCGGCCAAGGGGGGAAGAATTTCTTATACGGCTAATTTTGTGAACTGTTCGCGTATACCGTGCATGGCAAAATGGCACTATCCAAAATTAGGGGTGTGGCACATGTGGTGCACCACGGACTATAGATTACAGAGGCGGACGAAGGCTACGGAGATGCGTTCGAGCGAATAGACGTGTAACTTTTGAGCAACTGCCCGCCTAGATGAACCAAGGGGCTACCAAGAGTGTATCCACAACAACGGTTCAGCGAACGTTGCAGCGCATGGGCCTCCACAGCAGACGCCTGGTTAATGCACCTATGCTGACTGCTGTTCACAGACGACGAATTCTGGAATTTGCACTCCAGTACTGCAATTGGACGTCCACAGAGTGGCAACAGGTGACTTTTTCCGATGAATCACGTTTTATGCTCCATCGGACAGGTGGACGTTGGCGTATACGGCGTGAAACGTCTGAAATTAAGCACCCTGCAACAGTTGCCGGAAGGATCCAGGCTGGAGGAGGGAGTATTATGGTTTGGGGAATGTTTTCCTGGCATTCATTGGGTGCACGCATCATTGTGGACGGCACGGTAGATCAGCATAAGTTAGCATCTGTCCTTGTGGACCATGTCCACCCCTACATGCGGATTATTTTCTCCCAGAATGACGGCATCTACCAGCAGGACAATGCGAGGTATCATACAGCTAGCAGTGTATGTGCGTGATTCAAAGAGCACCAGGATGAGTTTACCGTACTCCCCTGGCCAGCAAACTCACCGGATTTACACCCAATCGAAAATGTGTGGGACCACCTCCATAGGGTTGTTCGCGCCATGGATCGTCAACCACGTAATCTAGCGCAGCTGTCCACGGCACTGGAGTCGGCATGGCTCAACATCCCAGTGAACACCTTCAGAAACCTAACTGACTCTCTTTCTGCACATCTCGCAGTGGTCCGTTCGCCCAAACGGGGTTATTCTGGCTTTTGGCAGGTGGTCACATTAATGTGACTGGACTGTGTATTTCAAGCAAGTTTCTATAAGTTAAACAGAGCATTTTGGCGTTGTCTGTAGGTCACATGATAGTTCTATAAATTTCTAAACTGCAAATACGCTAGTTAACATGTGATTTACTAGTTTCTATCTGCGTATGTTCATAAACTAAGATGCCATAATATAGCTATATATGAAATAAGACGTGTGTGACTATTAGCTCACATGAAGTTTATTTAAAATATTTCAAGGATGTAGCTTTTCCATCATATCTTCAGTGCAAAATGCATGAATTTTAAAATGAGGCTATGATAGTTTGCCTAAACTTTTCTGAAATCCTCACATTTTTAATTAATAGTATCTATTCAACTTTGAAATTACAATGCTTTCAAACAAAATTATTCTCCTTTTGTCGTCTGAGTACATTTTTTTATTATTTCCTTGTGCGTGAAGTATGTTCTACACGGATTTTAAAACTATTTATTCTTTTTAAAGGTGAGACCAAACGTTAGTTCAGCTGAGACAAAGTAAACCTTTTTAGAACGAAGATAAATATCCTTCCTTTAAAATGTAATCCTATTTTTTTCATATATAAACAAGCCGGGTATTGGCTGCATTATATGACATTTAAAATGAGATAAGGGACATAATGGAGTAGTGTTCTGACGTAATAATCACGGAGTAAAAGATAGTTATCATATCCATAAAAAAAGTTCTTTTCACATTGTTATAACGATTTATTTATTTTTAAAGTAATTATAAAATTTTATGTCAACATTTTTAACATAGTTTAAAATTTTCTCAACAGGAAACTTAATTCCAAAATTTTAACGAGCATTTTTCTTGCAACATGCTTCTGGCTTGTATATACAACACATAGCACTGAATATTAATTTTGGATTTCACATAAATAACGAGAATCCATATTTAAAAAATACTAAATATTCAAAAAACGAATAATTATTTTACACAATAAAATTGAGGATTACAGAATCAATACTGTGCTTAGAATTACTGTAATCTATTCGCCCACTGAAATACAAACATGTATTCTGTACTTTTAATCAAAATAAATTAGGATTTCAGAAATCAAATTTTTATTCAATATTAAGATAAATATTGACTGAAACTAAATGGGTAATTTTAATTATGCTTAAATACCATTAACCGTGACTGTGTTGTGTGAAACTTTTTATAGTAAGCACTACGTCTACAGTACTTTAATGACCATTGTGCTGCTATTATTAGTGAGTTTACTGTGAGACATAAATGACATAAGTAATGTTTCTCATGTAGGGGAAGGTGGCACAAAATGATTCTCTTAAGGGGAACACTTTTATAAAATAAAATATATGATTAAATAAATCTTTGGCCCTTTGCTATCATATTTTACACTATATTTTGCGTCTAAACATACTTTAATAATATATTAAAAGCCCATTGTGTAATTAAAAAATAAAATTTTGAGAAAATGTCCAAAGGATTCTTTTACCCTAAACAAAAGGGCAAAAGGATCGTTCATTTGAAAGTATTTATAAATTGTTTTTTACCGGCAAAATAAAAGATATAAAAGTAGTTATTACTATACCTAATGAAATAAAATAAGGTTTACAATTATATAGTATACATAGTATGCATACCAATTATATAGTACGCTGAAAAGTTTAAATTAAAAAAGTGGCACAAAGAATAAAATGGAATGTTTCAAAATTATAATTCAAAATTTATGGCCTGCAAAAAACGCAGAAATATTTTAAATACTATAATGGGGGAGTCAGGCATTTTGGAAACGGTTGAATTGCTGCCATGATGGTTTGGACCCGGTTATTAAGTTTCTTTACTCAATGGACCATTTTACCCGGCATATGGCTGTCCACTTTAGGTCATATTACTGGATGATGCAAAGAAACATAACAAACTTAGCAAGTGTAATTCCCATCTAAAACATACTCCATCCAGTAAACCAATTAATATTTCTGTACATGAGAGTCTGTATATCTAAATAAATAGGAAAGGTAGAGTTTACCTTATAGCAGATGTTATAAAACCCATTTTTTTAAAGAATTCTATCTAGACGCGTAATACTGGGACCCCTAGAATACTGCCATTGCTTCTTCTTCAATGGGAATAACTAGTTTATGTGTCATCCGGTAGATAGATCAATCTGTATCTAACAAAAGATATGTGGATCGTTTTGCACACTAGGATAATTTTGTGTCACCTTCCCCTGCATATTATATTTTCATGATGCGATAACATGCATTGCTACTCTGAGAAAACGTCGGATGGTACTCCCTAATAATATACGGTTAGATACATTTGTACATACCACTTAATAATATTTATATATTTTCCAATCAGATCCTACATTGCAGTAAATAATATTACTAAGTCCATTAAGATACAAATGTATGCATCGAGGAAAAATAATATAGTATATAAAAGTTGTTCCTCTCAATTTACTTTCTATCAAAATAAATCGCATGCTTCAGTAAATGTAAGATTTATTATTTCACAAAATCAGTGCGAGGAGACTGAACATGTAGCAAAAGCAATTTAATTCGTCAAGACTTCTATTCGAAATTTGATTCTGTAGTTTAGGAGTCAGGTACATCGTAATTACGTTTGTCACTTCTCTGATTAAATGGATTTCCTTTTGTGTTCATTTGGATGGTTTATAAGAATTAGCTTGTACAAATGGAAATAGTTTTCTGTTATAAACAGTAAAAGATATAGAAGTAGTGAATTTTAACATGTGAAAAAATATTTCATGTTATTCAGTACTTATAACAAATATTTGGATCAAAATGATTTTGAATTTTTCATTTCCTCTTCAATGACTAGGAATTGACCGATACCAGATTTTAACCGATACCCGATACTTTTTTACAGGGAGCTGTATACTTATTAAAATACAAAATGTAATTTTATATTGACTCTCATTTCCTGTCACTTACATGTGGAGAAATGTTGCTCATTGTGTAAGAAGTTTTAAAAGGACATTTCTTAGTTACATTAAGGCATGAATATGCAAAATTTAAAACAAATTCTTCAAGAAAAATTTATATTAGAAAATTTTCATAATTTTATTTCCGTATTGCCTAAATATTCGTACATCACTTACGCCGGCCACTTAAAAATGACTTACTAATTGGAGTTTATAATAAATGTCAAGTGTGTCTATAATTAACTGACATTACAATTTATTACATTAAAAGTAAATTTTTGCTGTCAGCACGCCGGATGTTATGTTAGTTTATATGTAACGCCCAAACATTAGTTTATACGTAATATTTCTTGCTGTATCATAAAATGCCTAATTAAATAATTTTAACCAGTATAATTTATAATCATTCTATAATGATTTACATTCGTAACAATGCAATATTAAGTTTACTTCATGGATTTAAAAAACTGTGTCACGAAACGCTTAATATTACTTGAAAGTATCTTGAAATTTTCTAAGTCCGATTCCGAAAATACTTTACCTTTACTTCAATCTTAAGCAACTCACAGGTAGGTAGTATGTGGTATAGTGGTTAGAGAAGCAGTCCAGTAGTAGTCTGACGTTTGGGGGTTCTGTCCCAGAGAGTGTAACAAGGTGAAAGTTGCAATAATAGATAAGATTCCAATGTTCTGTGATTGAAAATTTTTTAAAACTCATTATCCATAAATAAAAGCACCTGTTAATCGTTATTTTTTATCTTTTTAGCTTTGTAAATAATTTATTATTGTGAATAGATATTTATATATACTTAATGTTATTACGTTCCTTGATGGATCAATTAATATTTTCTCCTTTATGGAGAAAAATATTTACTCCAAATTAATATTTTGTTTACTAACAAGCTAAAAAATATAACATACAGTTTAATTTGCAGCCTTAATTAAAATATTGATTCTTAAAAAAGAAAAAAATAACGTGAAAATTACATTAAAAAATAAAGTAGAAAAAACGTAAAAATTACGTTAAAGAAAGGTAATATTAAGGGCAATAATTAACGTATATTTTTACGTGGAAAGTGGCGGGCATTTGAACGTTTATATTGTGCTCCTGAGAAGCGTTAATTTGACGGAAGTTCGTCTAAAAGACAGGGCAAAAATACGATATCTTGCGGTTTGTTTAACGGTTCTCTGCGACTTGGGTCGGGTACCCGGTCATTGACTCTACGGTTAATTCTTTATCTATAAGAGATAAGTGGTCAATGTAAAATTTTAAAAAATGTTCAAAATAAGGTAGGGTTTTTCTAGGACCTTTGAAATGCGATTAAGTGTTTGAATGGTTTATTATTCTTCAAATTCTTAGATTACGTTAAGAAAACATTACTATCGTAAATTTTCAAGAAGATGCCTAAAGAATGCCCAGTTAGTAAAATGCGCCCCAAACACTCAAGGCGTGATATAAAAAAAAACCAGCCCTTCATTATACGTAAAACGCTTAAATGTTTAGTAAAGATGATCAGGAGCTATACAGGATTTCAAAGTAAACATTTATTGCTAAGTGGAAAAAAATTATTTTCTTTCGCAATCTCTCTAATACCCCTGAAATGTGGTTAAGGGTTTGAATAATTGATTGATGAACAAATCTAATTCTTTCAATAAAGGCATAGTAAAATATAAAAAATAAACTCAATAAAATTATAGCAGAGTAGAAGAACTATTACATTAAAGCAAAATGAAATTATTTACACAAAGGAGCTTTGGGAAATCTTTTTGTCGAAAAATTATTGATAAACTGACTGAAATACAGCAGTCATTCGATATTCGGTATCAAGTTTTACTTTAAAATACAAGTTGTGGTGGTCCCGTAGCTGCAGCCCCTATATACTTTCCTAAATCCTGCCCTGTTTGAACATATACACACATAGGAATATTTACACATACACAAATGTACATAAATACAAACGATTTATAAATTTCAGTTTTTTTTTTCAAACGTCTAGAACAAATATTTTAGGTTTAAAAAGAATTATACAGTATACTTTTGGAACGTTAGCACATTTCTTTCTCGGAGAGAAAAAAACCCACAACACAAAAAATTCTTTTACTATCCATCCTCAAACTGAAAAAATGAAATACATCGGTATACAATACTTATGGTATAAACTTGTAAACATAGTCTGGGAACATAAAGAGAAGATTATAAGGATTTACTTTGTACTTCTTACTCTTATCCCTAATTGGAATTGTCAACATTTATTCCTTTGCTTTTTAATCAAGACAGTGTCGTGTTTTTTGTTCATGAACATGTCAGACATTTTTTCCTTCAGCGTGGAATGTTTAATAAGACTGACATACTTTCACCAGTATTAAATAATTTGTGGTTGGGTAAAAATGCGGCTAAGTAATTTAACAGTTCGGAGTTTAATATTACATAGAAGTTTTCAGGAAAAATTAACTCTTTGAACAAGTAAAATATTTTTTAAGGGTCAATTTAGGTCAGCAGCTAATTTAAAAAGATTATGCTTAATTTAATTTGGTTTTGTGCAAATAAAAAAAATCTTAATTTTTTAATACTACCTTCGAACAATAAAGTTGAAATTTTATTAAAGTTTTACTTGATTGTTCTTTATAATCAGCAAGTTTAGAGATTAATGTATAAAAAATACTTTCTTAGCTTTGAAATTCTCTATGTCCCTTGTACATGGACCAAACTCTGTGATGTGTTTTCCATATTTATCAAATGTATTATCTTTAATGTATTGCAAAATGTAGTTTTAAAGATAATGAATAAATCGTAGAAGCATAATCGAGCACATAGTTCATAAAGGAAGGGTAAACTTGTCAATTTTACGAAACTGGACGAATTCGAGGCAATTTCCGTATGTTTCTTTTGTTGTGTAATAAATCGTTTTTATTAATTTTCTAAAAATAGTTAAATCCAATCATTTACAAAAGACATTAGGTTAAAGAATTACTAATGACTTCTTTAAAAGGCTAACACAGTCAACTGTAGCTTAAAAGCTGTTTGAAGTCATAATCTAAACCAAAGGCCAGCATTTAGCTCTCTAACTGTTTAGATCTCTGTGGGAAGGACCAAAAAATGAATGACTATGAAGAACCGAACGTTCAGCATACTAAATGCTGGAATTTTAACTTTTCAAATAAAGGGTGTTTCACAATGATCAGGCATATGAATTTATTAATAAAATGTATTACTACTTATTTAAAACTTACGAATGCTTTTATTTTACTATAACATAAAAACATTAAAATTATGTGTGGAACACAATTTTTATTAAATATCAGTCTCGACTGTTTAAAACTGTTGTGACTGTGTTCAGACTTTTGATGAAATTCTCAATAACAGTTTCGAATAATTGTGGGATAATTTCACTAATGATGTTTATTATGCCTTCGTTGGTTGCGATAGAGGCCCAATAGATTAAACTTGGCGCCCATACGTACATAGGAAGTTTAGCAGCACCTGTATATTCAATCAAAGGGAAAGCCATATTATATCAGCATGAGAAGTGAAAATATTTAGATCGAAATGTTAAGCACAGTATTTACAAATTTGTGTTACCAAGCATTTCTGACCAGAAGAATTAAGAGGGCTGTTGACTAAATTCAGTAAAACCATAATAAGTGCGAGAGTGATCAGTTCAAACATCCTTCTAATATTTAGGAGGAAATGCGTTTAGAAACACTTTTTTGTTAAGTGCCAAATGGTGAGCCAAATTAAATTTTGGTACCAGATAAATTCTGGGTAAAACAAAAACATTTCACATAAAAAAGTTTCATAAATCTAACTCTCTTGAAATATTGTGTATTAACTTCTATGTAGATCAGCTCTTATAGTTTATGTTTTACTCTAAACAAACACAATATTATGTTAGAACAAACTTAATCCCTTCTTTACTGTGATAAGAAAGAGTAACATGGAATCGGGTGGAAAATTTGTAACAAAATATGAAGACAATTTACAAGTAAAATATGTTGCCTGCTGTTTAATTAAAAATTTTTAGGATTAAATAATTTTCTATCGTACAATGCTATTATGTTCCGTCTGTGATACGTAAACCAAAATATTTAATAAACGTAAACTGTCTTCTATGGCTTATTTGTAAAACTTTTAATTAAGGGATATTTGATTTGTAAATTATCTGCTCATATTGCAACAAATACTAACATGAATATATAGAAAACTAAATAATATTTATTTCTTTTCATTTAAATTTTTCAGGTATAAAAATGCCCCAAAAATTTACATTTCAACACAATGGTCGAAATGGTATGCATTGTAGGTCTGAGAAATCTTATCTAAATATTAAAGATCTGCATATCTAAGCTGTAGTTAAAACAGTAATGGTTAAATATAACACTTTGTTGAATATATAACTTATAAGAGTAATGGTAAAATAAATTTTTAATCTAGCTGAATAAATTAGAAAAAACTCTAGATTGCTTTTAGAATTTTTTCTTAGTATCTTATTGCGCACATTGCTAAACACTGTAACCTTCTAAAAAGATATTTATAAAAATCAAGAATTAATTTTACAAAGACAAAAAAATCTTTAATACGCTTTCTCTTCACGTTAAAGTAACAAATAAATTAATGCTTAAGACTACATGATGTCCACTTAATAACCATTAAAATTGTATTTTTTAAAGTAAATTATCCAAAAAAATATCATTTGTTGATATTTTCTTAATGAACTTGTACTGCATATTATAAAGTTTAAATATTTGACATTAATTTCAAATTTAGTTTAAAGATTTTTATATGCATTAAAAAAATAATTTTAATTAAAAAACCCAAGTAGATTTTGCTTTTATTTAGAACATATGCATTTCTCATTCAATGAGATTTTTTGAAAATAGCGTAAAAATTTCTTTTTTTTAAATCTTGTTATTTAAAATGAAGTACGTACGGAATGTAATACATGAAGGAACCGAAACATTTGTTTAAACTATCGAAATAGCATTTTATTGAAGCAAAAGTTTAATAATTTATATTTAGTCTGTGATGTGTGAGAAGACTTCTCACAGTTAAGCGAGGTTGAGAGAGATCGCTTTGAAAAGTGCAGGCACCTCGACGCACCGTATTGCTCAGTAGGTCTCCGCAGTTTGGAAGTAGCGACCAGAAAGAGAACGAAGCAAGAGGATCGAAGGACCGTGCCGCAAACACTGGTGGATCTTGCAGTGATTCGTTTTCCAATACAAACAAAGGCAGGGGTGCGACTTTTACCACAAACGATTTCCAGGCATCTTGTAGACTCGAATATGCAATCCAAAAGCCCTTTTGTGTACTGTCTTTAACATCAAAACATCGACGATTCCGTTTACTGTGGTGTCAAATCAAAGAAGCGTGAGATATTTGTGTTCATCAGCCTGAGAACAATATCAGATGTCTAATCAACTCAATGCCACTCCGTGTTGTGGCACATATGGGAGCAGGAGGCAACTGCACCGTATTTATCTACTTATATACACTGTATTTGTTATTTGTATCGATATTGGGAACAAGTGACTCCCCTAACGGTATCATTATCAGAAATATATTTTATTTCAATCCGATACTTCCTACTTGGTGCGCTATTTTCAATTTAGTGTTAATGTTCTTGGATGTACTTGCAGCGGTTGCAGATATTTTAGCTGTCCTGCATGGCTTTTTATAGTAATTATATAAATAGCGTTTATATATTGAACTGTATAACTGCACGAAAATGAGTTAATAATATCATACATTCTTTGTAAGGAAACTTAACTACACCCTTCATATTTTATATAGCGAAGCTGCGTTTTATATTATTTATTTTTACAGTCAACGTGCAGCTATCACAAGTGATTTTGAGTCAACTAGTCACACATTACCCCTACTGGAAATTTAGACCTTGAATAATCATAATCATAAACCCACTAAATATTTGAGAAGGAGAAACTCTCCAACTACATCATTTAGGGAAACGAAATCTTAACATTAATTTTTTTCTCTCGGACATTAATTTTTTTTAATATACGAGAAAGACTAAAGTAACAATACTGTCTCTTTAAAATATTTGTAGAATATGCATTAAAAAAAACCTTCTCACCCCCCTTTTTCTATAACTTTTGAATGTTTCTTTCTCCCTCTTTGTATAAATTTATGTTTTTAGGAGAAATATATGGATCGATAGTAAATTCCTATTCCCCGTCTACGAAGTTCCTAAAATAGAAATTTCGATTATCTATCCCGTATAAATGTATTATCATAAAGTTTTTCAAGAAAAACAAATTAATAATATTGTATTCGTTCATTTATATAATTAATTACTTCACATTCCATTTTCTTTCTCGGCACTTCTGTAGCCATTTTTCCTCAGTGTTTCGTGATTCTTCTATAATCGAAGTTAGGGTGATTCTTCTTTATGACAATACGTACTTCTTCTTATAAGTTTACCAACAAACATAGTTGTTTTCTGTCAAAACTGATATTTAGTGCATGCATTCATTTTTCAACATCAAGCATTCTTGATTTTGTTTAGTTTTCTTTGCTTCAGTTTTCTCCCTAATGTAAATCTTTCTTTAAAAAATGATGTTTTTGACTTTTCCGAATATTTATTCATATGTTATCGTAATTCCGCCATATGTAAATAATCATAGTAACACATTTTGCTGCTTTCATAATTATTTTGTTGATGATTTGTTTGCTTTTCCATTCGGAAAAAAAATAAGATTTCGAATTAAAATTTGGTGAAAAATATGCCAGTTTCCCATAATGCTACTTTGTCAATCACTGAGACTTTAAGATAGTTGTTTCAATTTTATTTAAGCGTACTTCAGATTATTTTGATAAATGAAAATATGTATAAGTAACAATAACAAAAACTTGTAAATACGCAACAGTACCTATATATATCATTGCTTATTTTTTCCTTATTTCAGAACAATAACAGGCTATTTAATTTTAGGCTATTTAATGATAAATGTTTATTAAAATTCTTCTGTATTTTTTAAAATAGAGTGTGTGGCTAAATTATTATACTCAAATGATGGCACATGACATGTGGCAATGTACGTACGCACGTGCACACGCACACGCATATATGAATGTCACGTTTTAAATGTTACAGAACAGCGAAAGTTGAGAATCTCAATTAAAGCATTTCTCAACCTTTCAATATTTTGACTCACTAGTTGCGCGAACTCATATATTGTCACGCAAAGAAATACACAAAAAGAAATTTTTTAAAGTTTCATCTAATGATGCAGCAAAACAACTCTATAAGTAGACAAAACGATTTTTTCATTGATCGATATGAGATGACTGTTAAAGCGAAAATACACATTTATTTGAACGAGTAGTGCAAATAATTTTGTTACAGTGTTACTGGGTTTCAAATATCCGCTGTGAAACGACACATAAACGTCAGTGGTTCATACTAAATGTATAGGATGTAGAACTGAACTCATTAGCCTCAATAAAGTTTCCTTTTGTGTGTAATATTGTTTTCATTGAGAGATGAGGTTGAGGTTTGAATTTTAGGGAATAAATACTTTTGAAACCCTTATTACGCAAACTAAAACTTTATTTTCTTAATAAAGAATATGCATATATATATATATATATATATGTGTGTGTGTGTGTGTGTGTGTGTGTGTGTGTGTGTGTATAATGAAATTACAATCAATAAATTATGAGTGAGAGAATCTAAAGCTTTTCTTTTATCGGCAATTTATGGTCTATTTTTTCAATCCATTTTCTATATATATTAATTACTAGTCTGAAAATGTGGTCTTGGATAATTGATAGATTTCATATTTAAATTTGGCTGTCTTCAAACTGCATTTCCGCCTAAAATTATAGTTTCTTCCTTGAAAGCGTCTAAATCGTCAGATCTTGGAAATTCAAAGTGTGGGGTAATCGAGCACCTGTGATCGAACCTCTTGTTAAAAAGGAATGAAATTTAAAAGAAACAAAAACAAAATATATAAATTGTGTACCTTGGTAGGTCAGACGCGCGGGGGGGGGGGGTTCAATACCATGCGATAACGAACGTATTTGAAAGATAGAAGAATGGGATAAGCTGGTTGCGAACAAGACATTGGTTTAAATTGATCGTTTCAAAAACACGCATGTCAATATTATTTTATCTACAGTTGAATGCAGTTTTTTGCACATTTCTTATATTAATGTAAAATGAATGGCAGTATTGCATACTCTGAAACATGATCACTAGTTTGTTGGAAAAAGAAGTAGGACTGAATATTGAATATTTATAGTAAACTGAAGTAATAAAGCTACAAATATTGTGTGTAAATTTTATTTTCTGTCATAATTTTATAAATTATATATCCTCTTCAGACCCGATAAAAGTCTCACATGTCAAATTAAAAAGCAATAGCATAATTAATTTGAAAAAAAACCTATTTCATTTACCAATGGAAAATAGAAAGCACATTTTCAAGTAATTTTTCTATAAAAGCTTCATTTTCAATCCCAGTTTCAGGAGTAAAATGCTGTTATCACCCATAGAGGGAGATTCACAAGAAACTTTTGCAAGTAAAAGATGTCCTACAAGTTCTTTTCGGTTATTTAAATTTCGCAAGTAAGCAAAAAATATTTAAAAATTTGACTTCGGAAATTTCATTAACATTCAATTATTATTTGTGTAACGGTAAAAAAAAATAAAATGTGTGCGTGTGTATGCAGGTTTTCCACATTCGCATGCGTTAACATCAATTATTCAAAATTAAAGCATCGACGCATATGTACGCCCATTCAGAACTACAAAAAAATTAAAGAATCATTTTAAGAGCGAAAAGAAAAATGTCCAAATATGTGTGCTTCGGCACCGAAGAAGATATTCTGTGCACGTGATGTATGATTATTTTACAGTTCATCGGATTAAGTTAGTTAACATCTTTATAATTTTGATTCCAGTTGCACATGCATGCCTGCTATTGATTTCACAAAGGAACACATTTATATGATAATTAGTAAAGGCACTAGTAATCATATAAATGTGTTTTTACGCATTATTTTGTTATATACAGAAATTATTTTGTTATAAAATGAAACAAATTATGAAGTTGCATGCTTGCATAGTAGTCAACAAATCTGCCAGTTTTCATCACTATAATCTGGTTGTGTATACCAGTATATTATGAAGCAAGCGCACGTTCTACACAACTTGGACACGTCCGACGAAAGTAATCCGTTTTTACTTTATTGTTAGGAGAAAAATAAATGGCACATGTATTTTTTATTTCTTTTATGAATTATTGAAAAACAAAACAAGCAAACCCCATTTCTTGATGATATGTTACTGAACTTTCCTGAAAAATACAGACTTTAATCAGGAAGACCAAGTGATATACTTCGTAAATATATCATCCCTAAAATATAAATCATAGATGAGTTACAAGCTTAGAAATATATCTTAACAATAACTCAGAAATAAGAAATTTTCCATAAAATTTGTTAGTAACTTTTTGCAGTGAAACATTTTGAGAAAGCCAAATAATTTATCAGAGAAGTAATATATTGAATGTAATTTTTATGCTATTTCTAAGCATTTAATTTTATTAAAGATATAAATTGTGCACATAGAACTTCTTTTCACTTATAAAACTAATGTTTTCATACTTACTTTGAATATTACATATTCACACTACTCTACATCTACAGCATAGTTTTATTTTCTCTTTATGCTATAAGTTATTAATGTGGCATACCTTTTTTATAACAGAAGAATAGGGGAATATTTTAGGCATTTTAAAATGTTAAGACGCTTAAAGCACGGAATACTTCTGTTGATGTTTGTTTCCATAGTAGCACATTACATTTTAATGCGTGAACAGATGAAAATAATTATTATAAAATATTCAAATAAATACAAGAGGTAAGTATAATTTCTCGATATTCTACATGAATAGTAATTATCACTTTTCTGCTTTGAATAATATTAAACTGAAACGATTCTGAAAAAATAGTTTTTGTCAATAGCAAAACATCAGTTATATATCCTTCGTATGATAAAAGATACTTTAAATTTTTGTGAGAATTCAACACCTGTCTTTAACACACTCTATAATACATGCAGTAAATTAATCGGCTCTTCTACCTTTCTGAAATTTTTGTTTTCCATATGGAATGTTGTATTTATGAATGAGAAATGCTGTTAAATAGATGGAAAATACATATTTTTAATTTAAATTCCGATTTGTGAAATACTGTCATACGTTTTTCGATATCTATACAGAGAAGTTCCATTTAGGAAAATATATATTCTCATAATTTATCTTTTACCAACATTTTAAACCAATGTATCCATCATGACTTCAGTACGGTAGGAGAGCATGTTTTTATTAAATGCTTCTCACTAACAAACTACAAATAATTTGTATTTTTTTTATTGAAATCATATTTTATTTACTTTAATATCCATGAAAATAAAAAAAAAATATTGCAGTTATACTGAAATATCTTCAAAGGTTTTCACATTGCTATGCTGTGATTTCAAAAATCATATTTTTCTTTTCAATAAGCAAAAGGAGAGTTGAAAGATTTTTATGTTTGAATATTTGCAATCGTTTGGCTCAATGGTATCGTGCGTGTTTCCCTAAATATCATTTTAAATTCTATCCCCTTTAGGTACAAGCTATGTCCATTATGTTCAAGAAGCAGGTTTGTGCTGGAGAAAAGAGAGATTGTGATTGACTTCTTTTGCTGAAGTGTGCGAAGTATTTTTATTTCATTGTGTGGCGTGCAAATAAATATGGATCATATTAACATTGAACATAGTGAAATGTCATCACATAATGTAATTTTTTTCAATCATATGAAAACTGCTTTATAACGAGCTACAGAAACGGGGAAGAATTTATTTTGTTCTTTTTTTCAAGAAAAAATTCCTGTAATGAACCCACCCACATACGAGTGCGTACACATGCTTGTATAAATAAATATATTACATCTATTAAATTTATTGTGTATTAAATTATTGTTAAAAGTCAAAGAATATGTGGTTCATGGCATTAAGTGACAGCAATATGAGGAATAATTCTTCATGGTCAGTTTAATTAGATAGGGGAGACTGGGATACTTGATCAAATGGTATACTTGAGCCTACTCCGTTTAATGTTAAATTTGCTCCTTTTTCTTTCTTAAGATGGTATTACCAAAACTATCAAAACGCATACACACCCAGCAAACATACACAGGTTCTCTGAACATCTATTAACGTTCAGAAGATGTTTTCTGAACGTTAATAGACGTTCGGAGAACCTGTGTGTGTTTGCTGGGCAGTTTTACTAATGTGAAAAAGAAATCAAGTACCTCGGTTCCATTTTCAAAGAATATTTAATAATTATACTTTTCTACTGTCAGAAGTAAGTATTAAACCTAGTGATTTTTTTAGTTTGTCTATTCTAATTTTATTTTAAACTTAATAGTGCACCTAAGTATAAAATATAGTTTCAGATACATTTTAAATTTAAAATAGTTTGAATATCTACATTCTTTATTTATCAATAGCTTGGTAAACAAAAATAGAGGTTGTAGGAATACTTGTAACACTAATACTGGAGATACATAAGCCATTGCTCAACTTATATATATAAAAAAAAAACTTATCCAGAATTATGAAAGGATTGAAAAAATACCTGAATTAGCTATTTCGACTTCCACTTCCGAAAAAATAAAATATGAAAAAGAGTTATTGCTAAGAGCGCGAAGAAAGAAGAAAACAGCAAATATAGATAAGCTTCCTTCAGAATTCTCTAGGGGGTAGCAACTTTCCTTTCCAAACAAAGGATTTTTCTCAGAATCTGAATTTAATAAAAATGTGATTGATACTTTTTCCCACGTTCCTACGTCTCATGATCTCTACATGTCTCAAGAATTTCCAGGGACTATAAGACCCAAGCATTTAAATAGCCAATAAATGCACCTTTTTCTGAACATGTGATAAGCTTATAAACCCTGTGACCAAGTGCATACACCGTTCAGAGAACGGATTTTGCGTGACATCTGTTGCCAGAGAGATCTGTGTGAAAAGCTCTTAAAAAAAAAAAAAATGTTTTAAACCAGGGGCGTTTGTTTAATACGTTCACAGCTACAGCCACAAGTATTCAGGCTGCCCCAGCGTCCCACGGACTATCAAAGAGTAGCGGCCACGACTACAATAACGGATCATTTCCACAATTTTAGGAAACTAAGAGTGAGCCCAGCCCAGGGTTCCAGAGCGACTGACCGCATGCCCAGAGCCCCCATTCTTACATACAGGGTGTCCAGCCTTAATGTGACCCAATAGCTAATTCCCGAACCGTTCGGTTTAGATATGCACTTCCAATTTGAAAAATGTTTTAAAAGAGGTATAGAATGTTTTTACGTGCTTTTCGAACCAAACAACCCATTTAGAAAAAAATTACAAAAATTAAATTTTTATACGGTCCCCAGGTCCTATCACTTATATTTAGGAAATATGCAGTACACAAAAACAAAGTAAACACAAAAAGTTTCATTTTATTACGATAAAAACTGACCGAGTTATGGAACTTTGAAAATCATACATTTCATCCATTTTCTTGGCCAATTCCAAGAAGCTAGTAAGGGACCGTCTCCAAAGTGAAATTAATTGGAACTCTGCCAGAAAACTTTCGCTCTGGCTCGCTAATGGCATAAAGTCTTGCCGCCTCTCTCTTATTTCTATTACACTGCCCATACAACAGTACCATTTCGCAGTGTTCTTCATTTGTATACATCTCGTTCTCCCGTACTAGAATTCGTAATATTAGAATACGACTGTATGCAATTGCAAGCGACTACACAACAGATTTTTAACGTTCGCCATGATCAGTACCGCAGCAAATCAGTCTAAAGTTTTCTTCGTCCAAAATATTTTATTTTATCTTTGTTTTACACGTACACAAAATAAATTTTTTTATTTCTTAAGTACTCGATTATTGTAATATTAACGTAATGTATGTACTTTTAAATTTAAAAACGATTTACATAAGAGTGACGTGCAAGAGCGAAAGTTTCCTGGCAGAGTTCCAATTAATTTCACTTTGGAGACGGTCCCTTACTAGCTTCTTGAAATTGGCCAAGAAAATGGATGAAATGTATGATTTTCAAAGTTCCATAACTCGGTCAGTTTTTATCGTAATAAAATGAATCTTTTTGTGTTTACTTTGTTTTTGTGCACTGCATCTTTTCCTAAATATATGTGATAGGACCTGGGGACCGTATAAAAATTTAATTTTTGTAATTTTTTTCTAAATGGGTTGTTTAGTTTGAAAAGCACGTAAAAACATTCTTTACTTTTTTAAAAACATTTTTCAAATTGGAAGTGCATATCTAAACCGAACGGTTCGGGAATTAGCTATTGGGTCACATTAAGGCTGGACACCCTGTATAATGAAGATATGAAACATTTAGACGAAACCTCCTATTCAGATCCTGCTAAATTCTGAAAGTGACGATTTTATCAATCAGAAACTTGCTTGTGGTAATATATACAGGGAAGCAAGATAGAAAACGATCAGTTAACCAAGTTCTTAATACACTTCTGAAGGTGAAGTAAACATGAAATATGCACAAAGAATTAAAGATTGCAGATGTAAATGGCTTCCAAATGTTGATATTGCTTTCATTGATGACGAGCAAATTGAAATGATTCTTCGACCACCAAACATTAATTGAAGAAATGACCATGTAATTAATTCTGAAGGTCTTTTGAAACCTTAAACAAGAAGCAATATTTTTTTTAAACGATAAAACAGAATAAAATTTACAACATTGTATTTTGCAGGCAGTTTGGAAAGCTGGATCAAGCCTCAATTCTTTACGGATACTGTATCCCTCTTATGAGGATATTTGTGCCACAGTGGGAAGAAAAAGGTTACAAAATAATAATAAGACTGTATGAAAATGTGAGATTTTTTTCAGTTAATATTAAAGTAAAAATACGATTTTTTACTACACTATGTTATTTTGCGATACAAAATTACTAGGAAATAAAATTATTATTGTTCTTTTTAATAAAAATGCCTCCACGATACACAGTCTCCCGTATTTGTTATCTAGATTTTATAACCCATTTAAAAAAAAGTCTTTAATGGAATTTTTTTAAGTTTCAAGTACATTAAAAATTACTTTTAAGACCTTGATTAATTATGTGTTATAGACACTTTTAATGAAATTAAATAAACATTATTCATCAATTCTAAGAATCACTGTTTTTGTCTACGTACATTAGAAAATTTCTGGTTTGGGAAAAAAAAATGCGAATTAACCTATGATCATTTTCACATTTCAAGCAAATTTCAAAAAATGTTAAATTTTTAATGCTTCTCAGTAAGTTACGGAGATTTTGCCGTTTTGCTGTCAATAGCGGTTTCTGATATAAACATTTTTTCATTCACAGTCTTACCTTGCTTATACTATTTGGTACGAAAAAGTGAGCACTAAAATTATGCATAGTCATAGTGTATAGCTTATAAACTGTGTATTTGGAACATAATTCTTGAAACCTCTTGACACGTGCTTCTTCTGTGACAGGAATATTCAAATGGAATAACGAATGGAATCATATTTTATATATACATCACTTTACCAACAAGACAAAGTGAAGCCAGTAGCAGACATGTTGCCGGTAATTTTGTTTCTGGTTTCGGTCTCATTTAGTTTACAGAAGTTTAGCTTAAAAATTCATTGTTATACCATTTAATCATTTAATGAGTTAGTTTATTATGAGTTTTGTTATGACTGGATATGTCTCTTTTGCTGCGTGTTTGTTACAGTGCTGAAATTTATCATAGCAATTTTTTTTAGTTTTAGCGTGTTATGCATTTTGCCTTGTTTCATTGTGTTTCTCTTCTCGTTGAATGCTTCAAGGACTTCGATCTTTTGTGATTCTACTGATTTAGCACTTATGAGTGAAACTTTTTTAACTGCTGTGTGACATGAACTTTTGAGTGTTTTGCAGCATACATTACAAATATTCATATGGTAAGCTCTTCAGTTTTCACTTTGGGTTCAAAATCTTCAAACTGAAAATAGTTTATAAAAAGAGTTTTTTAAATAGTGCCTTACACACACACACACACACACACACACACACACACACACACACACAGATATATATATATATATATATTAATGTCTGTGCTGAAATTTTGATAACACAACATATAAAGGCACATATTACAAGGGTTACACACACACACACACATTACTATTTCTAAAAGGTATTAATTAACGAAATGCACTATTATTATTAACCGGATTATAGTTAACCAAAGGTACTAATTAACAAAATGCTATTCAATTCAAACCAAATGTGAAGACTAACTAAAAATGAAGTCTGAAGCATCATTTACGCACATACAATCTAATTTGAAGAACACCTCACTAAAAAAAGTTAGAGAAAAGAAAAAAAAAAAAACATGTTCTTTGAAGGATTCACGATGAGTATTACATTTTTGTTTTTGATGTTCAAAATGAAATGCTAATAAAAATAAAAATTGAAATTTCCTAACAAATTGTATGGTAGTTTTAGTACGAAACCTTTTAAATTTAGTTTTCAGATTAGAAAAAAGAAATTCTGTTAAATGAATAAATTTAAATCACAACGTTAAGAATTCTATGTCATTCTTAAGTAAGAAACTATGATCATATGATCATGTAAAATTTTAGTAGAATCAGTGTTAAATTTTGTGTGAACAGTAAAACACGGAGAAATATTTACATTTTTGTTAACTAATAAATTAAATACAAAAGCATTTATTTTCATGTGTAACCTTCAAAACTTCATATTGCATGCCAATATTTTGACTGGCTGAAAGCTCAGACTATTGGCTACCGATCGCTTCACGCCATCGTAATGCATGTATTGACACAGTTAACGGTATTTTAACAGAGTTCCAAAGTAGCTTCTGATTTTTCAGACAGAATATAAAATGTATCATGCAAATTTGTAACAGCCGTGATAGTTTTGACACGCGATTTCGAAAAGTATGTCAGCATTTCGCATTAAATATTCTGCAATACCACTTAAAACAGATTTCGTGTATTTTGAACGAATGAAATTATAGGAAGGTAAATGAAAATGAATTTATTTTTTCTGTAATTAGTTTGAAAGTTCTAACATTTATATTCATGTCACTTTAATTTTATTCTAGTACAAGACATGCTCAAAAGGTAAAACGCAATCACGGTAATTTATTCAAATCCCTTATTTTTTGTCAAAAAATATGTAATTATTTACTGATACATGCTCACATTATTGCAGATGTTTTTCGTTGCACAAACATTTTAACACATAGAACGTGTATCTGAGAGTCAGGAAAGTTAACCACATATTCTGGAACTGGAACTTATACTAGGACTCTTTTCTTATTTAACAAGATGTGTCAGGCTATGTAAGGCTAAATCCACAGTTTTGTGTGCTATTTGCTCACTTTTCGGAGATGTACATTGCGTATGGTGCTCATAAAATAGGGAAAGGAATTTAGAAGTATTCGCACCCCTATTAAAATATAATATTACTTAAAAAAATTAAAGTCGTCTAAAAGACGGCTTGTCTATTTATTTTATAAAATCATCATTGTTTGTTGCCTTCCCGAAACTCCTGTAGTTCTGATAGAAATTGGAAGAGTAGTTATTTTTATTAGTAAGCCATTCTATGTCAGAAGAAGCTCTGTGCACTTTGCTTACTCTAAAAATGATCGGCGGATGTGTGTGTTTTGTGATATTTAAATCTTATATAGTGTAATATCTTAAGATGCTGGTTCGCCGTGCTTGCGATTGCATGGATTTTCTTTCATTTTGTTTGTCCCTATACACGCACACACACATGATATGTATATATATAGAGAGAGAGAGATTATAGGATACACGGACTCAGTTTGTTCATAATTTTAAGTTGCGGCTGGAAGTTGACGGCAGGCACGTTTAAAGTATGTTTTTTCAATTTCTATTCTATTTTAACATTGTTTGAAATTTTTTGTAAGTCAGGGAGAATTGGTGTCCGTTGATTAAACTACATAATTACATTAAAGAGACAATATATCAAGATTCTTAAATGTTAAAAAATTCTGTCATTACAATACTTTAAAATGGTTCAAAATCTCCTGACACCAGATTAGAAACCTGTAACTAACAAGCACACTAGTCTCCCTCTGATGAATTAGCTGGTTATAATGTTTTTATTTGGTTCTTTTCTTATTCAAGTGTGTTTCTTTGAGAAAGACTGGGGTTTTTTGGGTTTTATTTTACAATTTAACTATATATATATATATATAAACTCGGCTGTTTGAGCCTCGTCAGGGGGAGATCCCCCTGAACCCCCCCTAATTTTTTAGTTTCATTATTGCCATATTAAAACGATTTTAATTGACTTTGTCATTTTATCGCTCATCTTTCGCATGTTTCGCCTGGTAACCCATGTTGAAATTTTTATGAGTGTAACCGTTGCTTACGTAATACTACTCAAGGCCGGGAAAAGGTCGTGTTTTTCAGCAATAAAACGGGAGAAAACTTAGTTGACTAAAATGACCGCTAGGGGTGCTCTTATGACCCTTCAAGTTTTCTGGCTGTTTGAATGTAAACAATGATGCGTTGAGTTTTCGAGACGTTTAAACATGATTAAACACTTACCTTATTATATTTGATATTATTTTATATCGTACGGATACATAATTACTTTGTACGCAAAAATAATTAAGTGAAAATCGTGTACTGTTGTGTACCATATTGTAATAATTCTGATAGCTCTTTGAAAGAAAATAATGGATCAACGGTTGGATTTCACCGTTTTCTAAAAGATCCCATTTTAAAATATAAGTGGCGGGTTGCTATTTCTCGAAAAGAAAGTAAGGACATAATGAATAAGCGTTAAAAATTTTAAATTTGTATATCCAATAGTTTTGTCTGGTCGTTCATGTGTTTGAATAAGTCAATCAGTGAGGACATATTTTATATAGAGAGATAACATGAAATTTAATGCATACGATACATAGTTTGACGTCCATATCGGTTTGCGTCTTAAACCGATGTGGATTTAAAATTATAAAACAATATAAAGAAATCTAAAGGTTCTTTCTCAATATTATCCCAGCAGTCATTCCCGCCAAACTATTTTTTCGTCAAATATGCTCCGGCATTTATCTTGGTCGAAAAATCACTGGTCTTGGCTGTCCGCCGGGATACTACGTAAGTACCAATCTAAAACTAAGAGGAATATAAAGATAGCTCTCATGGAGTAACAAGGCAAGGATGAGTTTTTATAGGACCAAACAGCGCCATCTACATTTTCCCCCCAGTTTTGAAAGCCGCATTTCCCGGCCTTGAGTAATATTGCGTACGCAACGGTGTAACCTATTTATAGAAAAATACACGTGATGCATATTCTACAGCTTACGAAATATTATAACTATAGATTAAAGCTGTTGTGAACTATTAGTATTTAAATACATGTAAAAAATAGATGTGAAGCATATTCTACAGATTACGAAACATTGTAACAATAGATTAAAGCTGTTGCGAACTAATAGTATTTAAATGCATGTAAAATTATTTCGCATACATTTATGTCGCTTTTTTATGTCGCTTTATTATGTCGCATTTTTTGGACAAGTTTTTCAATAAAGGGTGTTGAGAGATAAAATGACATAGTCATTAATATATATACAGCACGCATATATATATACAAGCACACCAGTCCCCCTCTGATTTATTAGCTGGTTATAATGTTTTTATTTTGTTTTTTCTTATTCAAGTGTGTTTCTTTAACAAAGACTGAGGTTTTTTGGGTTTTATTTTACAATTTAACTATACAACGTGTCCACGCTTAACTTGACTGGTTTTCATTTTTCCAGCCGTTAGTTCTAGATACAAATATCCAATTACAAAACTGATCAAACTTATATGCAGTATAAAATATTAAAATTCTAAACCAAGAATCAAATTAATGCAAAAAATACACATTCTAAATTTTTATACAGTCCCCAGGACTCTAGATTCATATTTAGGGAAATATTGCCTATACAAAAATACTGCAAAGATGGGAAATTTGGTATTGTCACGGCCAGTATTTACTGCGAAATTCGATTTCAAAAGTTTGCCGCATAGTGGTGGTAGAGATACCATAGAGATATAAATACAAGGAGATTATATTCGCTATTTTCAGTATTGGACGAAATGAAGTATCTGCGTTGGTCTAAGTATGGCGGAACATTTTGTTGGTTCCTTTTTTAATAAAAGCGAAAGATACACGATTTTATGGATTAAAAAGCAAATATGCACAATAATATGTTACAATAGTTCTGAATACAGAATCACAGCATTCTACAGTTAAAAGTTTAACAGTTATATCAAATACGTAATTATTATTGTCGCCAACTTTGGCACATTGCTTTTTTATAATTTGAACTGTCCCCATAGAATAACACAGTCATATTGCAATGTGGTTTAGGCAATTTGGCGGATCGGTTACAGTTTCGGCTTCACTATCAGATAGCTAATGCCGTTTCCGTGCATTCATATCTCTATGGTACCTGCCGCCCACAAATAAAGATGGCAGTACATTGCCGTTTCAGAAGAAGAAAATTTTAGAATAGGTATGATAATGACAAAAATGTTGTTGTTTCAGACAATAAACAGTGTAATATTTCACTAATCACTGCTACAGGGGAAAATGTATAATTCACAAAAACACAGTACACAAGCTGATACATTTTTAATAGAATAATTTGAAATAACAATGTAGCAAGTAGTGCTCTTTTGCAGATAAAATGAGAAAGACTTAACAATCTATACTAAAGAATTGTAACAGATAAATATCATGTTTCTTGCGTTCTCATCGCATCTCCTCCAAGTGTCTTCTGTGGACTACAATAGACCAATATGCGACTGAAATTCCTCTTGAACTTTTCTAAGCATTGATGTATTTGGCCGTGGATAAAAAGAAATTCTGCAAATCTACTCGGGTTTCTGATTCTGCTTCGTAGACTTTGCTCACTAAAAACAAAAAGAAAAAAATCATTCTAATCAATCAATTAAAAAATCAATTGAAGGCCATTCTACCAGACCACCTCAGCATATGATGTTGTCCTGAAACATTCTACGCATGAAGTCTTCGGAAGGGAGATGCATTGTGAGCTGGTGCCCGATCTTTCTGAAACCAAACATGGATGACGTCTGCAAACGATAACTAATTAATTAAGAAGTCAGATATAGTCCACTTCCATCAACACAGCAGTATAGTGCATTTCAATTATTGTATATTGCGTATTTTATTGTTGATCAAAATTTTAAATTGTAGACACAGTACATGAATTACACCCTCAGAATTTCTTAAACGAGTATAGATTTCCATTTATTTCAATCTCACAAGCTGAATCTAATACAAAGACCAAGTAACTTTTATATAATAAACAAATAGAGAACATGCATGTGCGCAATAAAAACCAAAGAAAAGTGTCCAAATAGTTGAAAAGTGTAGCGCTCAAATTGATGCAAACAGTGTATCAAATATTATTTTTTCTAATAAGAAAATAAAGTTACACTCACTGAAAAAAGTGCTCTAGCGTAAGCCAAATTTTGTAGTTTCTTTTTTTAATATCTTATAAATTTTATGAAAAATACATAACTTCAAACAAGTATGCGAATTATTATTTACTACATGATAAATTTTTGATAAAGAGCAATACCTAATATGCAACGTAAAAATGTTTACTTACACTGGAGTACCTTTTTTTTGAAAGAACGTATACTAATGTTCTAAAACATTTTACTGAAAGTCTGTTTACTATCTTATACGTGAAGAACTTAAAAAATTATTATATTTAGCTTCTATAAAGTATATTATAAAATTATTAACTGCACATGGAAAGTTTTGTATATATACAATTTTTAAATGTTTACAAATGATCATTTGCCTGAATTATACTTTCATAAAAATGTTCTTTTCATTGTTTTTAGTTAATTTAATATTTAAAATCATTAATTCGGAACGTTAAAAAAATTATTACTTTTAGCTTCTAAAACTAAGTTTTTGATAATTTAAAAACAAAATCATGCTCAGTTAGAAATAAAATATTCAAGGTTTTTTTGGTGAAAAAAAATTCAAGCAATAATGAGAGTTTGATAGTTTTTTCTTTTCTTTGATCATTTAAAAATGGATAAGCAGTAACTATTTTAAATTAGTTTTTGCAACTCTGAAAAGATTCATTGGAGTAAAAAAATATCTATCGAACATTTATATTGTGAAAATGTTATTATGAAAATAAAAAGTTACAGGAGGAAGAAATCATTTGGCCTTATTCCAGCGTAAGGTTGTAAATTGTTCTGAGCTTATGGAGGCATTATTGTTTTTTTCTTTATTTTCAACTATAATGTTTAAATAAAGTTTCACAAATAATTACATAATTTTTTGATATAAAGAAATAGTTTTTATATTTAAAAAATGTTTTGATTATAATCATGAATGGATGGAAATTATTTAATTTTCGAATATCAGACACTAGCACTTATATGCATTGGCCACCATTAGACGGAGAGTACTGGTCACTTTATTATGGATGCACCTGATAAGGAGGACCAACGTTGACTCCCATCAAGTGACGGAAAAAAATGGATGAAATGATGGATAAACCCATAGCTATTCCGGAAATAAACCTCGGACCCGAACTGTGCATATAACACTACTGCTCATATTCAAAGTTAGCGCGACCGCTGGCATACAGCAAACACTCGGTCGAACGCTCAAATCTACCAGTGTATGAGAGGCTCTGCACTCGAAACTGGAAGACGGGAGGTGCCAGATTCAAACCCCGGTCGAGCCTGTCGACCTATCCGTTCGGAGTTCTCCGGGCTTTCTCCAAAACCTCGCGTAAATAATGGGCAGGATAGAGGGCATTCCTCCTATAGGCCTAGGACTCAGTGCTGTCCACCAGCCTTAATCCACAAACGCATACGTAAACAATCGCTCAAATGGAATTCACCGTTGACGAGGCTGGAGCTATTCTAGTTGGGGATACCTAAATTCTAGTTGACAAACTCAACCTTGCAGCACAGCGAGGTTCCCATAACCGTGTATACTCAGTTAAGACTTCCTAAAAATTAGCTTTCTCGACTCGATCCCTTCCAAGAACTGGTTCTCCCCTTCTATACAGGCCATTGATGTATTTGCTTAGGTACGCTGCTAACTTGACCCTTTTTCAAGCCGTCTGGGCGTGGTTAAAATCCCCAGGAAGGTCGCAGAAAGATATTCATAGATAACAGCTTGTACGGATTATTAACCAATTTTTGAAAATAGTATTTTCTTTGCAATCAATTTAAAACACCAATCAACGCAAACATTTAACTCAAATATTGTACTATTTTCTAAGATCAAAACTACTGTTTACAAAAAGCATGTACCGTATATCTCGGCGTATAACACGCACTTTCATGTTTAGCACATAATATTAAAGATACAGACAAAAAGATAGGCGAGGGTTAAAAGAAGACCTGTGGGATTACTTGGTCAGGCGCGAAATAAACAACTTCCAAGTAATACAAACTCGGAATGCTTTGTGGACACTTGACCGTTTCAAATTCCACCGAGCCTCGTTTGAGCCCCGTTGAACGGCCCCGTTTCAACCTAGG
This sequence comes from Cheiracanthium punctorium, assembly GCA_038373885.1. Lineage (NCBI taxonomy): Eukaryota > Metazoa > Arthropoda > Arachnida > Araneae > Cheiracanthiidae > Cheiracanthium > Cheiracanthium punctorium. The sequence goes on along the minus strand of JAWZYV010010910.1, from coordinate 109,408 downwards.
AAGAGTTACCACAGGTTTAGTAACATTTTCTTCCAGGTTAACGATGAATGTGAATGTTGATTGACCATTCGAGTTTTCCAAAAGGTAGATACTGAAGTGGTGGTTGAACGGACAGTTTAAGTTAATGGTGAATATGGGCGATTTGAATAATTCTAATTATCATATAATCATCTTAATTATTTTTTAATTTATATGTCAACTATATTTATAAATTTGATTCAGACTTTATCGAGATAGACGAAGAATATCCATATATATATATTTAACCAGCACTTCCCTAATAGCACAACAGTCCCCTATGACTGAAATGCGACCACATAATACTGTCACAATAGAGTTACAAACAGTCGCCGCGACGCAAAGTCACGCTAGAGTCCCATTGTCCTCTCGCTGTGTATTCACATTGCGACGGTCGTCCCCCCGTCACCCTATTGCTCCCCGTCGCAAAACTGTCCCAAAGTCACTTTGGGACAGTTTTGCGACAGCGAAAAAATTCGGGGAAAAAGAGTTACCGAAAACATACACTAGATGGCAGCACCAAACTCTCAGACAAGAAAAAGTTTAGGTCCAGAATCGAACCCCCGAGCCAATGGTTAGAAGGCCAGCATCTTACCTCAAAGCTGTGATTACCTTGCTCGGGGTACTTTAAAAGTAAACTGATTGCTGCAAAAGCTAGTTCTGGCATGGCTTCTTTTGGAAATTTAAAATTTTTCTGTGAGTATTTTATAAATGGTGGGGAAATACCATAATTAATAAATATAAATTAAAAATCTTGGAAATCTTTCTTTTTACACATAAATTATTTTCAGGAGATAATGTGCTGTTTTATTTAAGTATTCATCCGAAAAAACTAATGATTTATAAAAAAATTTTATTCGGTTATGAAATAAATTTGTAATGTGCGACATGTGGGGTTTGATATATATTAAGGTATGAGGGATAATATTTATATTTTTGCTATATTTTGTCTAAAAGGGATTTCATATAAAAATAAATAAAATTAATTGGAAAAACATGCATTAGGTAAAATAAATAAAGTATTTTTAACTTAGACCCATAGTTTTACCTCAAATTTTTTCCTAGTGAAACTTTCAAACATACCAGGGACGTATTTAAAGGGGGAAGGGGATCTGAAAACTTAAAGCAATTATTAAATAAAAATAAACCACATATATGAAATGATAAAAATAACTATGAAAATATATTTTTACATTTCACTGTAAAAAAGTTTCAAGAAAAAATTTTTGACTGTCAGAGATCATTTTCAAGCACTGAAGAAATTACTCATTTAGGAAATAATAATTTATTTTCACAATACTTTCGAAATTATTCTAGATATTTTCAAAAAACAATGTTAACATTCTTTAACATGTGCAGAATTTGTTAAACAATCTTCCCCAATCATTTTATTCCATCAGATAATATCTTCAGACAAGTTTTTTTTTTCTATTATTTATGCTCATAGATATGGGTTAAATAGAATAGTGAAAAAAAAAAAAGAAAAGAAAAGAAGATACAAATTGTAGAGGGTTGGTTTTAGGAGGATTCTGTTGCATTACATTAATTTAATTTAGTGCTCATTACGTCAATTACATTAATGAACTGGCTTTACTTTTTAAAAGCCATTACATAGTATACTGATTATTCAATTTTACTTTTTGCATTGTTAAAAAAGCATGTGAAACTTAAATATATAATAAAGCGTAAAACATCGTTGAATAGTACAAAAATATTCGTAATTTCAAATTTGATAAGAAATAATGCAATATGTTCACCTTTTTTTGTGGATATTTTATACATTTTAACTTATGTTCTTTCAGTTATATAGTTTTGCATTTTTTTATAGTAGCTTTTTTATATTAGTTTCTGTTACATTTTGTGGATTACTGGATAAAATATAGTTCTATCGAAAATTTATGTGGTGAAAATTGTAGTATGGAACTGTGGAGATGCTCGCAAAGCATAGTGTTTGGCCTTTTTCCAACAAAACAAAGTAAAATGTTCGTAATAGCAAAAATCATTGTAATTTTTACTATCTTCTATTGCTTTTCAAGTACACTTTCTTTTGGTACAGTAACATAAATTAAATTTTATGGAAGAAAATGTAAGTTTTGTATAAAAAATATATTTTGTTACACTCTTTAAATGCAGACGTTTGCATAACAAAGTTTAATTACGATCATAAGCATGTTAAAGAATGGTTAAGCAGAATTTCTAAATGAAATGTTTCCTTAATTCTTGAAGTTTATATTAATTATATTATTCACTCTTAAATTACATAAAACGAAAATTTAGCACATATTGTTTTTACATAATAACTTTGTTTTAAAACATAAGATTATCATGTTCATTACACAGTATCATTTTTATTATCATTTTTAAACACAAGATTATCATATGCTTCTTTTATTTTTATTATGTAGCAACTAATTATTAATGAAAATTTCAATATATTTGAATAGTTGTCTAATAAATCAACAATACTCTTTATTTTCTTTCATCGACAGTACGTCAAAGGTTCGAAGGTCCTATTACTCGTTGTAAAACTGTTAAAGATTTAAAAAAGATTTTGAAAGCTATAAAAAGTATGTTTGTTCTAAAAAAAATGCATTTTCTTCCTCCTAGTGAATTTGGATATACCGCATAGTTTCAACAGTTCCCCGCAGGAGCGACTAAGACGATACATTCTTTTTAAATAGTTTTAACTTTGACTTACATTTTATCATGTCCATTGACAAAGCTGTATCAGTATTAGGTCAAAAAACAGTTCTGGTAGGAAGTTCGTGTGTTGTCTCGTGTATTTTAATTTGCTCTTCTTAAAGTAGAATGTTTTTTTTTTTATTTAAAATAAATAAAATATTCAACGAACATAAATAGATTTCCAATTGACTCTTAAATTTATTTAATTTATCATGAAAGGATTCACTACCTTGATGTGGTTTGCTATCTTCACTATGTGGTATCTTTTACAGTATGGATCTTTTACTATGTGCTTGTTCATGTTCATTGTCTTCCCTATTTTGCAGTTACAGGTGGCGTTAGAAACAAATTTTTGACAAAAATTATTTTTAGTAAAGCACCGCTTGAAGAACCACATTCTAAGTTAATTGTCTCAATACTTCTTACTACAGATTGGATTAAATGTACAACTTTATTTTAGTAGTACTTTTTCATCATTTCCAATATAAGAAGCTAATTCTGAAAGCTACAGTGGTGGCCAAAATTGTGGACACTTTTGGAAATGTTTAGGTTTTCTAACTTTGTATGCTTATAGGAAGTGCTACGTTTCACAAAATGCAAACTCATATATCATTTTAAGGAGAATTTAATACCGATTTCAATACGCAGAACTAAATTTAAATATGTGCAATACGATGAAAGTGATAATTACTTTAATCTGAAAAAACAAATACAGTGATGAAGTGGATTGTAATTTCCAACTTTCCAGGTCAATCACTGTTATTTTTCTGAGCTTAAAACTTTTGTCAGCTCAATGAAACATCGATGTGAAGCTGTAATAAAAAATTACGGCTATCCTACAAACTGCATATAACCCACTTCAATCTTCGATATCTAATGTATCTTGATAATTATTGCCGTGTAACTTTTTTTGCGTTGCAAATACTTTAATTTAGTTTTTTGAATTGAAATCAGTATTAAATTATCTTTAAAATGATGTATAAGAGTTTTCATTTTGTGAAACATAACATTTTTTTTGATACTCATACGAACTTAGAAAGCAAAAGAAAAAGTTTCCAAAAGTGTCCACAATTTTGGCCACCACTGTATTTCAAACAAAGAAGCCATTCCATTTCCGTAGCGAGGAGACAATAGCATGTCCAGGGTTAGTAGCTGATAAAAATGCTAATTGTTTGCACTTATGTGCTGTTTGCTTCCTCTGATGTAAATGATTAAGATATGAGCACCGAACGACTTTATTATTCTCATTTCTTAGTGAATGAACTTTATAAAAAAATGATGGGACTACAAAATGAACTTTTACACAAACTTTCAGCTTTTTGAATGCTTTTTTCTAATCGTATCAGTTGTACATAGTCTACAACGATATGTAACTTTCTTTCAAAACGGGCGAGTACTTATTGCACATCAAGCATTTTGCCAAGTTATGGATTTACTGGTCATTTTACTATGAGGGCAGCCAATGCGCGAATAGCGTTGTCCCCTATGAAGGCATTTTGAAACTTCTAAGGGTCAATTTACTGGCTATTTTATTATGGTGGCACCAGTGCGCCCCCAGCATTGCTTCCTGTGAAGGGACGGATAAGTAAACATCCAAGCCCAAGCCGGTAATCGAACCCAAACCCAAATTGTCATAGCATTGTTCTCTAGCCCCTACACTACCTGGATGGAACTACATGTGCCTAACGATGCCTAAGGCATTCGCATCTATGTCTATAAACGCATAAAATTACAATCTTTATACGTTTCCTATTAATACATAAGCATTCTTTTTTAGTAACTATTAAAACCTAACATACATTTGATACATGGGAGTATACCTGGAGCTGATAACTGAACTTGGTATATTCGAAACCAGTCTTCGTCAAATTTTGTTCTGTAAACAATATCAAATAATGTTAAAAGCAAACGAAGTTTATTTTGTAATAATAATTGCAGAACAAATTATATAATTTTGAGACCGTGTTAATTCGCTTATTTTATTGTCTTTCTAAGCAGATATTCAGCTATGTAATATCCATTTATCTTTGAGTGTCATATCCAGTTATCTTGGATATGATACCTGTATATTATTTAACATTATACGTGTCAAATACAGTATTAACCATAATTTTGGACTTGTTGAGGAAAACAATGTACAAGGCTTAGTATTGCGACATGCTGTAGGGAAAAAAAGCAATCGGCCTTTTAAAAAAAAATGATATTGAAGAAATCACCTAATGTTCTCCCAAACAAATTTACCAACAATAGCCCAAATACCTTTAATTAAAATACTGCTAACATAAAGAAAGAACTTTAATTGGAACGAGCCCAATAATTTGGCCCACTGTAATAATGAAATATGGTCCTTTATTATTACTTGCTTTTGCAAAAATCAAAACTTTTTGTAATACTACAACGCAGTGTTATTTTAAGAGATAAATTTAAATTTCTCTCCTCCTTTAGGAAATGGACAATCTTTAAGTTCAATTGTAAAAATAACTTTCTTGTGTCTTTATTACAATCTGTATTTAATTTCGTTTGTGTAATTAATGAAAGGTACTTGATCCTTGATTTTCAGTACTCTCATTGAGTATTCATCATGCTTTTATGGGATTGCAATCGGAACTTCATTGATGCTAAATATGGAAGCGGCATACCATAATACTCCATTCAGTGACTTCATGTCCATTACAGTTGAGGTGTTAATCTATGGTTAATTAATCGCGGTTACATAGTAATTATTGGAATAAAAGCAAAAAATGTGAGCTTAAGGACTTTATATCCTTATGTTCAAGCTTATTTTTATTATTTTCTGATTGTGAAAAAAAATATTTTGCAGATTAATTGTACGCATAAATAAATACGTAAACCTTCTTGGATGTCAATTCAATTTAGTGAACGTGCCTTATATTAAAAAATAAAATTAAAATGCTCAGAAAATAAATATACAGTGGAACCTGCTAAAGTGACCACCTAGGTAAAGAGACCACCTGTCTAAAGTGAACACTTTTATGAAATTTCATTGTAACTCATAAAAAATGTATGGGGAAATATCCTGTAAAGTGACCACCTGCAAAAACAGTAAAGTGACCAGATAATATGCCAAACTTAAGTTATTTAACCTGTCAAATGCGACCACTTTTCACTATAAACTGCCTCTTAAATATAAAACACATTCAGATAATATAGAATGCTCTATCCGTTTTCAGTTGTTTAAAACAAGATTTGATCTCAACACTGATTCTCTCTCCTATAACACTTGTTCTCAATAGATGAATAAATCAAACAAACAAAAAATATATAAATAAATTGAAAAGAAAACTTATTTTAGTCTAGATTCTTTTATATTTCTGTTGATGCTAAAATTGATTCAGCGTGGTTTCCGGTAAGAGGTGTGTGGGATGCAGTTAATCACATATTTACAATTACTTTTGATGAAGTTAATCACACATTTATGCGTACTTCTGACTTCCTTTACCTATTCTAAATCTAATACTCTTGCCATTTTAAATCTCCCATCTGTCAATAATGCTATTTAACTGTCTCTTAATTTACTTTGGTTTTAGCCTTTGTAATGCATTTTGTTGGCGTCTGTAGTCTGTGAATATATCTAATTTTCTTCCTTTCCCCATAGCTGCCAACTACTCCGGTTTTTCCGGAAGATTTTTCACCACTATCTTCAAACAGTTTTATTTTACAATAAAATTTTGGACTTATTTTAAGCTTAAATTCGTAAGTAAAAATTAGTGGTGGAAAATCTTCCGGAAAAACTGGAAGAGTTGGCAGCTATGCTTTCCCACAGGATTACAATAATTTTGTATAGGCTACAAAAACTATATTCTGATCAACCCTGTGGCGAGACACATTTAAATTTTGCCAAACATGTTCAAAGCCTAACATTTCTTTTCATTTTTTCAACCTGGCGATTTATTTGGCGAGCGGCTCTTTTAGAACTTTGCTGTTACAGCACAGTGTGTTATCTAAACAATGTGTTCTTGATGTACACTAGTGAAAATTGTATCATGAACTATATTTGTGCAAACATGAAAACAACCCAAACATTCAATGTGTAGTTTTGTAATATGTCAAGCTGCAAAATGGAAATTTATATTTTTTATTCATAGTTATTATTTTTTATTATTCATTGTGACCAAGAAGTATTGAATACATATTGAAACGTAAGTATAAGGAAGTCGCACACAATTTGTATGCAATGTGCATCTTAATGTTTCAGTATTTTACTTCCTACATTCCTCTTTTTTGTTCATGGATATTTATTGATTTTGAGATCTTGTTATAAATAAACTGTAGATTGTTTGAGAAAGTGTTATTTGAATTTTAAGCATAAACAAATTTATTAAAGTGCTACCTTTGTAAGGTGACCAGTTTTGATGTTCCCGAGGGTGGTCACATTAGGCAGGTTCCACTGTACTTAATCATTTTATTATTTCCACTCTTTTTAAAAACATTTTTATACATGAGTGTTTGTTAACTTTAGTTACTTCATATGAAACATTATGAAAATGTTATATTTACTTTTAAATATGATAATTACATGAATGAGCAGCGTTAACAAATACGAAATATTCATTAAAATTACATAAAATATTTGGAAAATAACACACATAATTTAAAAAATATACTGTGATTGTTTCGGATGGTACAGAACGTCTATCTTTACTCATCCGTGAAAAGCCCTATCATCCTAACAGGCCCTTTCTGTCCCTAATTACCTAACATGGTCACGGTTGTTTTTCACATAACTTGTAAAAAATATTTTACATTTAGTTACATTAGTGTTTTCCTAAAACAAACAAAAAACACTTTATTGTTGTATTTTTCTTATAAGCCATTTTCATAATTTATTTTTTAGCATAACATTCTACTTTAATGACCCAATGTATTAAAAAAATTACGAACACCATATTGAAGTTATTTCAAAATATGTCACTTCAGTATGTATAGAAGTCATTTTCTTGTGTGTTTTTTCAGAAACAGTGTCTCTAAATATACTTTAAAATGCAACTATAGAACTACGCTGAATTTTACTTGACAATCGGAAATACTTTCAATGATTTCTTTTTAAAAAAGAAAACAAAAAAGAAAGAGTTCATGTGGCACACTTACCAGAAACTTTTCAAGGAAGTGACTCGTTTGGTGCAGGAAGTATAAATAATACAGAGAAATTCTATTCAATATTTATTCCGGATGTTTTCACTAAAATAGAAGTTTAACTATTGATTTAACTTTAAATGCTAGAAATATCGATTTTTTCCCGGAAATCCCTGTGTTCTTGTTTTAAGTGTAGTGAGCGTACAAATATGTTTACAAATTGTGTTTTTTATTCATTGGAGTAAAGAGTTTTTTCATTCTAAAATCTGATTGTTGAACATCATTTTAAAGGATTTGGAAATTCTCCAGAACAATAGAAACGCATCTTTAATGTATATTAATGTAACATTTTAAAACGACAATGAACAGTTAATTATCGTGTTTCTGATTAATAATTCTTCATTTCTTGTTGTTTATGGTACTTCCATAAACAGTAACTTACAGATAGTAAAGGAAATAGTTTTTTTATTAATGTTTAATGCAGTAATGGTTATTTTAATCTATTCTGTAAACGATATACTACCCAAGAGATTACAAAGTAATAAAGGAAGGCTATTTTTATCCACTTAAGTGACTTTCTGAATGTACAAACCAATTCTTTTTCTAACGAGAAGTTTGATTTATTTTTATATATGCAGGAAAACATGATTATAAAAAGATTATTTTTTTAACTCAAAATAGTTTGAGAATCTTGCTCACATTATATTGGAGATATATTGTGATGCACAAAATGAGATTATTTTATGATTGAAATTTATCAACTTTTCATTTAAATATTTTGACGATTATAACAAGTGGGGAAAGTTTTAATAAAATTTTACCAAACTTGCCTAAATTCAAGGAATGTTTTTAAAAAGACTTTTCAGGGGGTCTTTATATTAAAAGCAAACGCTTAATTCTAAACGAAAATATTATTAAAAAAATATTTGGGATTTTCTTCAGTCTAGAAAATGCACGAAATACCTTTCTTTCTTTGAGTTAGGGCAAGCCTTCAGAAGGGAGCATCTGCCTACCCGGGGATGCCTTGGAGCACTCTTTAGACGGTTCCAACAATTATTTACGTTGAATGTGGATAAAACCGTCTAAAACGCCAGGCTGTTAGATTTACAGCCGCGCAGCAAGTCCTATAGTAAGATGTTTACATTTTAGCCATGTAGCATATTCAGCGTCTTATCCACTAGGACATGATGGGGCAAATCACCTTTCTTATCCAACGCAAAATGATGAATGGTGTTTTTTTAGACCTAATGAAACCCACAAAATATATTATAATATATGAATGTGTGTATGTACGAAGAAATTTACTAAAACTTCAAATGCCTAATGTTTTACAAAATACATGATATAGTATCCTCCTATACTGCCACGTTTGTCTTAAAGCAAGTGCATAAGACCATATTTAATATTTAATACGAGATACATTTCTTTTCAGATGAAAACTAAAGTACATCTATCTATCAAAGTGTTTGAAAAATAGAGGTATAAGTACGATATTATATATTGATAAAAGCACATTTAACATTTCTTTCTAAACTAGTTATATTGAATCAAAATACATAACTTCTACTAATGTTAATAATTAATTCATCCGTCTATACATAAAGAATCGTACGTAGTCAATAATTTTAAAAACACGTTGAAATATTATCTAAAAACATGAAATATAAGCAATGATACTTGACGTTAGAAAGGAGATAATTTATGAAAAAAATTGGAGATAAAAAATACGAAAATACATTTTTATAAAGTTCTGTGAATGTTTCTATTAAGGGTGAAGATTATTTTCAGACGTACCATAATTTTATAAAAATTATGTTTATGGAAATATTTATGCTGAAAAAAATGATACAAATATATTTTATGGTAGTTAGTCATAATTTATAGTATTTTGATAATATGTGATTAACACATTTTTTTATAAATATAATACATTTATTATACTTTTTATAGTTCAACTTAGTGTACAGTGTTGTGTATGTATTGTTACATAATATAGGGAAAATATTCTACATATCACTTCCAAAACATGTCAAATACTGATGTAAACAGTATAAATTATATCCTTTAAAGTATAAAATGAAACGGTCATTTTGAATTGAATATTTTAAATAAAAATATGACCCAAAAAGTAACATTAACACCTCGTGTGAGTAAATTGACTTTGATTGCCACTATATAAAATTTTTTCTTATGCTCAGATTCGTTTGAAAATGTCCGTCGGGCATTCATCCCTAGTAACAGCCTTCATACCTGCAGATAGATTTTAAAATCTTCAAAATCATGGCCATAATTTGATAGTACGGTGAAATGTAACCGAATATGAACGGAAAACAATAATCGGAATTTCTCATTTCAAAAGCCATTGAAACTTTTGAGAATTTTCGTATTACAATGTTATGGTAAAACAATCACGTTAAATATACGACCAAATACAACGTGACTATGAAGGGACTAGTAGCATTGTTTCAGCTACTTAAATATTGTTTGCATGAAATTTTAAAAAGTCTACAACCTTTAAACGTTCTCAGGAATAGTGCGGTGTATTTCAGCTTGAGAATTAGTTAATGCCACGAAGTATCCATGCCAGCTTTCTTCATGAAACCTATGTTAAACAGCTTATATTCTGTTAATTGTTTAGCATACCACTGCCTCTTTATATTGCAAAATATCTAACAATATCTCTTGAGTTTATATTTTGATAACCGTTCAGCAAGAAAAATATTTGATTTTTTTAACCACATCGGCGACGATAGCATTTGGTACTCCGACAATTACAGCATATCATACATAACAATGAACCATTAAAAAAATGTGGCTTTTGACTGAGAATTTGTTCTATAAAGACGATTACCAGAGATGGAATATAGGCAAAGGTAAATATGTATGGGAGATTTCTCGTACGAAGACTTTTAAGTACAATGGACGCCTCACGATTTTTAAGATTAACTCTGGGTGGAACTATTACACTTTGTATAGGAAAAAATGAGATAGTAATATTCTATCCGAAAATTTCGCATCAGAAATATGAAAGAAACCGCTATTAGATGACATTACTATGTACTCATTAAAACTACTACAAACATTTCTGCCTTCAAGCACAATTCCATTTAAATATGTAACGCTATTTTCCATGCAACAAACATACTGTTTAGAATGTACTCTAAATTGAAAGCTTTCCGGAATAAAGGAGGTAGTTACGTAATTCGGGAGTTTAGAGTTACATGCGCAATCTTGCAGCATAAAAAATCTCTTTCGTTTGGTGCCAAATTGATGTACCTCTATCGTTAGTTCTTTAGTTACTCAAGAGGTGAAGCTGCTTGTCTCGTTAGTTTCTGTTGAATCTCGAAATGTTTTCTACTGTTTTCCGCAAACTTAAATAGTTGAAGCCACCTAATATTTGTGGCAAACAATTATGTAGCCTCCAATTATGTATTTCTTAATGAATTTAAGAGCTGTTCAAATTAGAATAATTTATTAGGTCTTAAGAAAATATTTAGTGAAAAATACAATTAAAAAACACAACCTAAGAACTCTACATTTATTCTGAACTTTGTGTAGGTTTAGATGTTGGATGTAACTTTTTGAATAAAGAACGCGCGTATTAAGAAAACAGAGAAAGCAATTTTAATACGAAACTCACGCTAGGAATATCTCCCGCCTAACTAGTTCTCTTCATCAAAAAAGAAAGGCGCGTCTTTTATGAATGCAATGTATTGCATAACGTGATAAAACTAGTGCATTTCATTCTACGTACTTCACTATAGCAGTACGGGAAAATTCTATTAATTTAAAGTGCTTTTTTTGCACATAAAAAGTATTTTTGTAAAACAGTGCTATGTTGAAATGTGTAAGTAAATTGAATTTGCAAATGATCCTTTCTCGTTTAAAAGTAAATTTAATCGAAATGTCAAATTTTTTTATAGCCATTGTTTAAAGGCATTAGATTCATAGTATTATATTAGGAATATTTTGAAACAATGCTATAACTGATTAACTTCGATTTTGTAAGACCAAAAAGAATCATTTTCTGTATCCATTTTGAATTCTCCGGTCCTTTAAAAATCTATGTGATGTTCAGGAATTCAATGAAAGTAGCGATTTGCTACTCATACATTTAGTTATCTCAAATATAATCTTTGTTCGTTAATAGAGTGTATTTTATTTTTAAAAAAGGGGGAATTAGACGAAGGCATGTAGTCTTTGAATAGTGATTGTTATATTTTTTTTAAAAGACATTTGTAATTATTACAACAATGTTTGATTTCAAATAAAACTTTAAATGATTACGTGAATACTTGTTAAATATGATTAACCATTCATGCTTTGTTTTTCATATATAAACATTTTAAATTCTATATTATGTGTGGTTAGAGATGTTTTCTGTTTTATAGTACAAAGTGACAATGGAATAGTATTGTGAAAAAGTTGTAGATTAAAGGTTACATAATGTAAACACACATGCTCGGTACAATTGTCCATATAATAATGAGGTGCACATTGGATCGTAAAGCCATTACTCATCATTCAAAAACTACAGTATTGAATGGCATTCTTTTCTCTTTAACTCTTGTGGTTCTAATAAATACAAAACTTGCCCATATGCTTCTAAAGATCTAATTGATAATAGTAATAAATATCATAAATTTTGTAAAATTTATAATTGTATTTATAAAATTACTTGCACTATCTGTAATATGGCTTATATTAGACAGACTCGTAACCCGCTACACCTACGCATCAACCTGCACCGTAACAATGTTAAAAATTATTTATCTAATTGTCATCTTTCTAACGTTGAATATTCTCACTTTCACTCACACGGTTTCGAAAATATTATGATTGAGATTCTTGCCATACAAACCAATAATTCGGGACGTCTTTTCTTGGAATCACAATTTATCAATACTTACAACACCTGTTATCCTTATGGTCTAAACCAATTAGTACATAATAAACACTTGCATTATTATTCTAAACATACTGATCCCTCCAAATTTACTCCTGTTTATACCCTTTTAAATCTGTCTTTATATAAACGAACAAGTCGTTCTAAACGAGGAAAACATAAAGCCTCTACGCATTTTATATTGTCCAATAAACATATCAAAAATGAGATCAGCTCACTTAATAATAGTTTTGAGAACGACCATAACTGGCTGAAAATACGTGCCTACATATTATCTCTCAAAAAGAAACACCTCTTAAAATACTATAAAGTTTTTACCTCACTCTCTTTCACAGATCATTTTTCTCACTTGTTTTTTGAATTAATAGTTGCTCGTGCTAATGCACTTAATTACAATTTAGTCTGTAACAAACGCAATAATGCTCAGTTGAACACCAATTTTGTAATTAACTACACCAACACAGTCTTTAAGAGGATTAACTTCAATAAACTTTTTTTGTCTCACGCTAATTTTTTCCCGCTACCACATATCTGTATAAAAAAATCTTTCAAATATCCTATACCTATGGGTAGAAAGATCTTCAATTATAACTCGTTTTGTAAGAATTTTGTGTCTGATGAGGAGGCACCCTGTCTTTGTACCAGTGATCAATATAATTCTTTCGTAAATTCTAATTTTGGGCATATTGTTGCTGGTGATCTTTCTATAATAAAAGATCCTAAACTTCAACAGATAATGAAAAAAGGTACTAAGTTTAGGTTACCATCTAAACACAGTATTACTGATATTTTAGATACTTTTAAATATGATATAGATCTATATATATATAGAACTTCTATTAAATACAATTTACCCTCTGCTGTCTTTAATGAATGGAAATATAATATTCTTGCTGATCGAAATAAATAATTAGCTTGTACTTTCTATCCAACTAACAATATAAATCTATGTACTCAAATGAAAGAGTTACAGAATAACTTTATTATAACCTATGTTGATAAATCTAGTAACAACTATGCTATTATATGTAAGAAACTATATCATACTCTCTTAACATTGTCCATAAACAATAATCCTAATTTCAATCTAACCAATATCTCTGAGTTAACTATGAACAAAAAGATATTAGCCTTCCATAAATTACTTAAGTTAAAACATGACAATCTAAAATATCCTTATTTAGTACTAATACCTAAGTTTCACAAATCTCCACTAAAATTCAGGACAGTTACTATCGGATGTAACACATATAATAGTATAGCCAGTAAAATATTACTTAAAATACTTACCTCTATGCATGATCTGTTTATAAAATCAAATACTTCTTCTATATCTATAGGTAATAGCTATGATCTAAAAAATAAGATTAAAGACCTAAAAAATGTGATTAACGTATTTACATATGATTTTAAAGACCTATTCAATAGCATACCTTTAGACGATTTGTATAATGTTATATTAAATCTATTTATAATTAATAATAATAACATTAATTTGCCATCTAACATAGATACTAATTATTTCAAAGATCTATTAAAGTTTATAGTTTATAATAAGTATATTCCGCATAATAATAAACTATATAGACAAATTTTAGGAATACCACAGGGTGGTTCTAATTCCAGTTACTTAGCTGACCTATATTTATATAATTATGAAAAAAATTACAATAGTTCTCTTATAACATATAGGTACATAGATGACATAATTACAATAGCCACTGAAAATAACTATACTGATTTTGATAATTTCCCAATAGCTTACCATTCAGCCCTAGAATTAATAAAAAATCCCAATGATAATAGAATAATAAACTTCTTAGACTTACACCTAAATATTAATGATGATAAGAGTCTATCATTTAATAAATTTAATAAAAGAGATGCGTTTAATTTTCATGTTAATGCTTTTACTCATTTTACTTCTAGTATGCACACTTCTGTTTTTAGAAATATAATCTCTAATCATAAATATAGAATAGAGTCTCTGTGTACCAATAGTATTAAGGCCAATAACTTAACATACCTATATAAAACAGCTCTCAAATACAAATATCCTGGTAGATTTCTAAAATCAATAATATATCCAATTTGTGATAAATAAAACTGTGTGTCCAAATTAGATTATTGGATGGTGAGGATGGGGTTGGTTGTTGGTTATTTATATTTTTAAAAAAAAAGGAAAATCATAAAATATATATTTGTATATTTTATACAAAAAATTCATTAAAAAAAATACAATGTAGAATTGTTGATCACTGATACATTTTCTTTTTGAGAGAGATATATTTATATATTTTTTCTCTACTGTACCATATATAAGCCTTATTAAGTGCAATTTTACTTATACTGCATACAATACTATCAGTACTAATACCAATTAATACTTGAGTAAATTATTATTATTATTATAATTATTATGATAATTAATGTTAATTACAATATTTTTTCCCCAACTCTTTTTTACACTCTTTCCTTAGTACTTCCTAGCTATTAAAGCTCATACTACGTTGCTCATGGGTTAGCTATACTCAATTTTTTATTTAGTTATATATTTACTATTACTATAATTATTATTCTTTAATATTATTCTTATTTAACCGTCCCCTTCCATTTACTGAATTTCTTAATAAATTTACATAGTTTTGGCAGAATTTGGTCTGTTTTTATTTCTCATACTTTTTCTCCTTGGCTCTAGCTGTTTCTATTATTATTATTATTATTATTATTATTTTTGTCGATTAATTTTCTCGGTTGGCAACGATTTCTAGTCTTGTCAGTTCTTCCTCCTCCATGTTTGGTTGGCATTCATGCTGTTTTTTTCTTATAGCTATGGTCGTACCCCCAGGTCACGTAAAGCGACTTCTTTTGTCAGGTGACCTGCAGAAACCTAGCTGTTTTTGTTTTTCTTTAAATTGAAATGTGAGTACGGTGGTACTTGATAATGGAGTACTCCATTTCAATTTTACTCTTCATCTCCACTTCATTGCAGGGGATCGAACATTTAGGTTTACGCCCATGTGATCTTGCTTGGCTTGTCCTCCCACTTCTCTGTGGCTTTAACAGCTCTGTTTTATACAATTTCTTGCCTCTGGATTGTCAATTTTTATTTCATGTTTTCAGTTTTTTCAGTACTTTTTTTGTTATCATGTGCTACTACTTAATATTTTACTAGGGATTCCATATTACGTAAGTTTAGCTATTTTATATTATATATATATATATATATATATAGATAGATATAGATATTTAATACAATTGTGTTCAAATGTTTGCTCCTTCTTAACTCGTTGAATTTTGGTCGTAGAAAAGCGAATTTTATTTTATAGTGCATGAAATTGCATAAAGAAAAATTTTCTAAATATAACTGATAGGACTGGGGACCGTATAAAAAGTTAAGTTTTGTAATTTTTATAGGAATCTCATTTATTGACTTATATAGTTTCTGATATAATAGATTATACAATTTTGAGCATTTTTGTAATTGGAACTATGTGTTTCTGACTAACGGTTTGGGAAATAGCCATTGGGCACCGTTAGCACTGCACACCCTTATATATATAGATATAGATATACACTAATGTTTGAACATAATTTGTTTGAAGCGATAATCAAAGCATAGCTTCGTTATAAGTTGGTCAATGGGTAAATTTCGTTAGATAGCATAATTCACAATTTGTATATGATAAAAGCTTTTCGTAAAGAGAATGTAAAGATTGATTGACGACAAAATGTCAGTCATCAAATCTTGCATCCAAAGCAAAGGTAAATAAAATATTTCAAATGACCTTTTGCCATTAAAAGCGAGTATTTCTATCTAATCTTTGACATACGGGTATCTACTCACTGTAGAATAAGTGTTGCGTTTTCCAATCTCATAACGAATGGAAAGCTTTCATGAAAGCAAATAACAAAAATTTGGATAAAAAGACAGAAACAACTACTGCATTAAATTGTTTTACAAAATTCTAAAGGAAAAATTCTCGTCCCTTACATGGTAAAAGGGGATAAATTTAATAAAGGGAACCTCGACAAAATTGTTAGCATGCTTTTCCACATTTATTTATGAAACCATTTCTTGGAACATAAAAATGTTACACAATAAGACAAAATACACAGTTTTAAGATAACGTGCTAAATTAACGGATAGGTAGCGATTTCTTTGTTCCTAAAACGCTCCACAACATTTCATGTAGTGTGTGTGGAAAAAAAAAATGCATACGCACGCAATCATCGTATCATGAATGTCGACATTACTAGGACTCAAAATATTTAATGAGCATACTTTTGGTTTTCTATTTCATAAATTATATATCTCAGACAATATATAAAATTTAAAAAGTAGATTCTTGTGTGGACAGAAGTTACAGTTCACTTTTTTACAAATGATAAAAGATTAATGTTAAATGTCAGGTTACTTATTTATGTACGAATGGGGTTCTGACAGAATGACATTTTAATGAACAGTTATCGAGCTTCTTGTGTCGTCATAGTATGACATTATACGTCATTCACCCTTGGCGCAAGGCCCTAAAATGCGTGATAGGATGCCAGACCAAAGACTTCCGTGGGTTTTATTCAGAACTTAGGGTTAAAGTGGTGAAGTTTTTACTGTTATTATAGTTTGTTACACAAGTTAAATTTAGAATTCACGAATACTTGGGTGTACATGCAACGAGTTGCAAGGAATATTTTTAATCATGCTGGGGAAAGCTGGTGATGCTCTAAGAAAATATTTGGCAAAAATATCCTAGTGTTAAAAATTGTAGTTGATTTAAGCAAAATATCGAAGTTGCAGTTTATTTCAGCTAGACGCAAAATATAGCAAAACATTGAACAAATGTGTTTCGATTGTTATAATATGAATGGCTTTCATTGAAGTCAGTTTAACCCTTTGAGGCGCAACCCTTTTCCAATGCTGAAAAAAGGATGACGACAGCTAGCTGTGCCCGGCACAGCCAGCTGTCGCCAAAAAAGTGTCTCTAGATCTGTGGCACGCGATGAACGTTTCGATCGTCCGCCATCTTGTTGGTAGTTAAGTCGAGCATGGCAACGGCTGCCCTTTTTTGAGCATTGGGCAATCTATCCAGTTGTTCTTGCATTCTTCCATTTTTCAGCAGATGTCAGTGCTGTTAAAAATAATCGTGACAATTTTTTTACGGGAAATGACGTGCTAAAAAGTAAAGGATTCTCATGGAGCTATTTCATCCGCAACTGTTTTTATAGAAATCAAATCTATTCTTCGTGACTGGCAACAGTCAAAACGTCAGAGTTTGGTGTTCCCAGAGCGGGAACACTGTGCGTTAATGGGTTAAATTGCTGAAAGAAAAGGGAACTTTTTGCTGAGTTAAAAAAAAAAATGGATTCGCTATTTCAATAAATAAATAAATAGATAAATAAATAATCAAAATAATAAATAAACTTTCTGGTTAAACTAGATTTTAATGAATTAAGAAATTACAGTAGTAGAAAAAAATCAGTTACTTTACATAACTTCAAAAATATTAATTCCCCTATTTCAGAAATAATCAATTGTAAGTATTAAAACTACCATAGTCAGTAGTAATCAACGATGCCATAAATTCGTATCATGAATTCCGCATCAGCTATCTATATACTTTTAAACGCATTGCTAAAGAAATTCTTTAAATTAGGGGAACATGGCCTAAAATTATCCCCTTAAGGGAAATCTAAATTAAAATTAATGTTTAAATAAAACTTTGGCTCTTTGGTAGCAAGTTTTACACTACATCTTGCATAATAAATATGTTTTAATAATATTTTAAATCCACACTGTGTAATTAAAAAATAGAATTTTTAAAAGGTATCCAAAGCATTATTTTACCCTCACCGAAAATCAAAATGATCCTTCATTTAAAATAATTATAAATGTTTTCTTATCGGCAAAAAGAAGATATAAAAGTAAATATGACTATAAATAATGAAATAAGTTTTTACAGTCAAATAACATGCATAATTTATTTCATGAAATTTTAAATAAAGTGTCACAAACAATACAATGGAATATTTGTAAATTATAATTCAAAAATTATAGCATGCAATAAAAATAGAAATAAGTTAATGTATTTTTCATGGTTCATTGCAATGCACTGATGTTCATCATCTGAATCTGTTTCACTACATACGAAATATTGGTTTTTATGAACTCTCTTTTTGTGTATGGAAATACGTATTCGATTTGATTCCATGCTCTTTTCTTTGCTTGCTCTGGCTTTTTATACAGTATTTTTTTAATTGGACTTTTTTTTAACTGCAACCTGTTTTATCATTTTTTTCTGTTCTTTATTTTTCTTTTCCAAGATAAATTGATTCTTATGAGGACTGCTCGTTAGAATGGTGTTTCCCATCGATTCTCTTTTCGAAGTTTCGTATACTTCCCATATCGGTTTAGTCATATGTGGCTTCGTGATATGGATTTTAATGCTCCTTCTTGATCCCTGAATAATCCTGTCCTTGTGTGTTCGGCTTTGGAGAAGTCTTTCCTTGTATATGAATATTTGGTCTCTTAGGTGGTTCTTCATGTGAGAAAAGGCGTGAAAGTCACTTGGAACAAGATCCGGGCTGTAGGATCGATGATGTTCCGTGATGACCAGATAAACCGCTTCGAAAAGCGTGGTGGTCTTCTGGGATGTATCAGGTTTGGTATTAATGAGGGAGGGAGGTTTTAAGGGACCGAAGATTCGCTTCTCAGATGGTGAAATACTTCGCGACAAAGTAGCTGAACGTGCAAAGACAGCACTTTTATCAAGATGGAATTTTAAAACTCATTTCACGAAGTGACAAATGCCTACACCGATGAAGAGACTCTATTCAAAAAATTAACCTATTGAATGTACTACCAGTTGGCTATGTTGAATGTATGAAATAAAGTATACTTGCTTCTCTGTATGCTTCGTAAACCTCCTTTTTGATCAATAATCATACATAAATGCGTTCATTTAATTATGCCGCGCCTTTGTCACTGCAGGTTTTGTTTTTTAAATGGGATTGGTTTTGGAGAAGTTATCTTACTTTTTTACAGATATATCTTTTTTACTTTGCACTGCAATAAAAGAATCATTTTTGTCCCAAAATTTTTCCGAGGAAGAACGTGTTTTATTAACGTGCATATTACATTTACACTTGTTTCTAATTTCAGAATAAATATATTCATGTACAGTGCAATATTGACAAAGAATGCTATCGTTACCTTGCACTTAGCCGTCGTATACTTTCTGATAAAAGCCAGCAACATGATTAAATAAACTGAACATTGTTAAATCTTAAATCTGACTTCTTTAGTATCTATCCGCCTGTTTTGTTTTAAAGTTAATATGACATTGGCATGGAAAGATATCGTTACTGTCAAGTGAAATAAACTTACCTTTCGATCAAATCATCGTATATAATGGCATTCATTTAACTATTTGCAGCCTCTTTCATGGCTGGCTTTCTTTTTTAAAGTCTGGGATAGATTTTTGAGAAATTACTTTAATTTTTTACAGCCATGACTCTTTTACTATGCACTGGAATAAGAGAATCACTTTTGCCCCAAACTTTATCTTAGAACGTATTTGTGCACCCAAATATTAACGTGCATACTACATTTACAGACATGTTTCGATTTTCAGACTATCTGTATCCATATATATGTATATTTCCCTATTGTCACATAATGCTATTGTTACCTTAAACTTATAGGTCGTATACTTTCTGATAAAAGCCAACAGCATAATTTACATGAATATTAATAAATCTTAAATCTGACTTCTTTAGTATCAATCACCCTAGTAATATTTTAAAAATAAGACGACATAAACGCGGAACGATATCGTTACTGTCAAGTGAAATGCAAAATTTACGAAAAAAAGTGTGTGCGTGTAATCTTTACGTGCGGTTCAAGTAAAACTTCTTTGACGTTTACGACGCATATCACTGAAATGATTAAACTTAAAATAAATATCATATTATAATTTAATTATATTTATTATTCATGTACTTTACAGAGATTATATAAATGTTATATTCATATTATTCATTGGAAATAGGTACTTGAAGGTAATCGTAATTTTTATGTATGAAATTATAGGTTTGTGGTAACTATAATGTGAAACATAAATTTTACTCTCTAAATTTGCTAATTTTCTTGACAATACAGCATCTATCGTTGTACCGAAACGCGGGTTTGATTGAAGTCGAAAAGTATTCATAGTAAGATCAATTTTTTCTTTTAAAAAATCAACTAACGGCTGAGATTCTTGAGAGCAAAAATTAACATTAAAATCTCCAGTAAGAATCATCGGTAATTCATGATAATTACTTAGAATCTAGGAAGTGTCATGTTGTAGTCTTATTCAGTCTTATAACTGTTTTCTTATACCATTGTTCCGTCTGGAGGTTGGGTTTGAAGGGGGGAATGTCCTTAGTCTTTAACTCATGTTTTCCTCTGCTTGTTGTGTTCGAATGCAGGTAGTGTAATTTTTTTGTGTGTTTTTTTATCACAGTATTCTTAAGCGTTGATTTCGTCTGCTGGGGGTGGACGGCGAATTCGGGGAACGGCGAAAGCAGATCGGGAAGGTAGTTTTTTCAGTGGTTCTTCTTTTTCGCGGCGCGCTTGGCGTGGAGTATGAAATATACGTCATTTCCTTTCTGAGTGTTACTTCCGTCATAAAAAAAAATCTTTGTTACTTCCTAGTCGCCACTAAAGAAGTTTTACTTCTAAAATTAATAAGATTAAGTGACACTATATAAATTTATTTACACACTCGTTTTATAATTAATTAGTTACGTACCTTTTAAAAAAGCTTTTAATCTTAATTAGTAAGTAACTGAACATTAGAGTTATGTGCCTTCCATAGTTTTGTACTATTCTACTGGAATTATGAATTATGTATCACATTGCTGAAGATACGAATTTCCTGATTCTGGCATAGAAGGAAGGCATCTTAAAAAACTAGTTGATTTAAAGAATGTATGGATATGGATAAGTTTGCACTTAAAACGCTAGTGCAATGTACTTCTGTTATATTTGGATATTCATAGCATATTTTATATAATTTGTGTGATTTAGATTTTTCACATTCGAAATTAAATGACACCACCAGATTTTCTTACAAGGTAAGTATGGTACAGTATTTTAACAGCAGAATAAAATACAGAACTGTAGAATTCCAAGGTGTACATATTAAGCTTTTAAATGAATACGACTGCTGACTTTCACACTTTACAAAAAGTTATGGTAAAAATGTTTGAGTTTTAATTATAATAATTGAGCATTTATTAAGTATTACACCTAGTGCAGTGCACCTCGTAGCACGCGTCTTTTCTGCACAACGTACCCAGACAGCACAGCAAACTTGCATCAAACTTGCAGCAAGCTTGATTTATCAAGTCAATAAACTTGAATTAAGCTTGAAAATTTCAAGCATGTAATCTTAATGCAAGCTTGAATCAAGTGTTCTAGTTTACACTTGCCCAGCTTGCATTAAGCTTGACATAGCAAGCTTGACATAGCGAGCTTAAAAAATTTTCCTAAAAATTTTTTTTCTAAATGCACGGGGCGCCCGTCGGCGAACTCGCCCCACATACTTTATTTTTCCCTTTATGCTGAAATTTTAAGTTATTTTAATGTTTTTCTATCAAGCGTCCGCGTTCGATCTCTCGAACTATCTGCTGGGAGGACAGCGTGCTAACCGTTTTACCAATAAGCCTCGCGCAGCTATGACTAAAGTTTGAAGTGACTGTTGTCACACCGTTTCCTGGCCAGATCGATCAGTATAGGTGATGCCGATAAGTTTCTTTTATTTTTTCATGGTATGAATCAAACTCTACTAATAGGGTATAAACTCTACTAATAGGGAAATAATACTATAACCTCTACTAATAGGGAAATAAGCATAATATAAACTTAAAAGCAGGACACGTTTTAAAACTTTCACTATCGCAACACTCATGTTGAGCAATACTGCTGGCCAAAATCGAGAAAAACGACTGATTTTGAAATCAACTTTGTAGTATAATTGTATTTAATTTTGAAGAATTTCCATATTTGGAAACATAGAATCTTATTTTTTTTAATTCTATGGTCAAGTACATTTATGACTGATTAATTATTTTGTGGAGGCCGGATTGCGCCTCATTTTACCACCCATAAAGTGAAGTATATTAACTAACTAAATTATGTTAATTATATTAAAATTTATTTTTAGGGCGAATTAATTAGTTAATGGAATTACTAATGTTAATTAGATGTAAATAAAACTAAAACTCTCCTCGTGTTACACTTCAGAGGGGCTTATCCTATTCATTCCTTCCCCTTGCGTGTTCTAATGTCCAGGTTTTGTGCGATGATAAAATAAAACACAACTTTTACGAACTTTTCTTTATCTAATATGAGCAAATTTGAGAAACGCTAAACAATTAATGTCCATTCTCTTTCACAGATGGCGCCATCAACGCACGCTTTCGAAAGGGAAAATCAAGCTGTATTCCAGCTTGACAATTCAACTTGACTTCTGCAAGCTTAAATTGAATTGAACTGTCAAGCTTATATTAATACGTCAAATTTAAAGAAATGTCAAGCTTGATTTAAGCTTATGTGCTGTTTGGGTAGGCGAACGAGCTGGTCGCCGTATGCGGCCGCTCACCGTAACGTGTAAAAGCGGCCAGTACGTTGCATTGGTCGGACGTGAAGCGGTCGGACCAGCCAGTCGCCGAAGGCGTACAGCCCGTAGGTTGCCCATTTTTATCTCAAAGCGGTGGACCAGCTAGTCGACGGAGGCAACCGTTCACCGTAACGTGTAAAAGCGGCCCGTTCGTCGCGCAGGCTGGACATGAAGCGGTTGAACTAGCTTGTCGCCGAAGGCGAACGGCCCGTCGGTTCACATTCCGGTCGCGAAGTGGTCCGTGAGCCGAGTGTTGCTGATTTTGGTAGCAAAGCGGTCCGTTGGCGTACCAGATGGTCACCCAAGGGGGTGGATCACCGTAACGTGTAAAAGCAGCCCGTATATTGCAAAGGCCAGTCGCTAAGCGGCCCGTGAGCTGTAGGTTGCACATTTCGGTCGCGAAGCGACCCGTTCGTGGACTGTTGTTCGCCGGTCGCGAAGCGGCCATCTTCGGCCAAAGCTGATCACGGCGGCTAGTTAAATAATACTGATAAGTAGAATAACCGTAAAATTTTCCGCAATACAGAAAGCTTGGATAAAAACAAATAGGAAGAGACGCTTTAAGTAATGGAATCTACTGAAATTTTAGAAATTTTGGCTATTCACCCAAACACAAAATAAAAAAGGAGTAAAAAGTAGGGACTACTGGAAACTGTCAAATAGAAACTTTTGCACCTAGTATATATAAAAAGTAAAGAAAATTTGTAAGTATAGACATAAATATAACAATTTATCTACGGGCTCTCATACAGCCTTGTGTGTTAAAATTTTGAGATTTTTGTTAGCTGGTTTCTTGCTCTTCCTAATCTGATTGTTGATTGGGTGTAGTCACATCACAGCCAGTACAGTAAAACGGAAAGTTCGGGCGACTACTCCTGTGAAATATAAATTAAATTCAGAAGTTTCATTAAAATCAGAAATTGGAGGAGAGACTAAAAAACAAAGTCATTTTCCCGTTGTTATTTCACCGATAATGGAGCTTCTAAAGTTTCAGGACTGCGTCCGAAAAATAAGAAGTCACACCGACTTCAAATTATATATATATTTGTTTAACTGTCACAAATATTTAAATATGCACGAATATGAATCAATTACTATATACCTTATATTTTCTTGCCAAATAATTAAATTTTTCCCTTACGATTTTAATCACTGCCTCATACTTCCTGATTAAAGCTAATAATCTAATCTGCATGTACTGAACTTTATTGGCATTGCTAAGTACGATTTATTAAATTTATACTTCTCATCCTGTTATATTTTGTCATATGAAGTTAATACTGCATAAACTTGGTAAAATATTGATACTGTTGAGTGAAGTATTCTTTAAAATAATTTTAAAATGTCTCATTTAAGATAAACTGTAAGAAATGCATCAGTAACACTTTCTGCTTGCTCACTTATATTCTAGTCTGATAATTAGCACTTTATACATCATTTAGTACACGTAATTATTAAATAACTTTATATGACGGTTTCAGGTTTCTCCTGCTTTATCTCATTCTACGATATTATGTATTATTCATAGTACTACCGAAAATTATATACTGAATGCTCTGTGTAACTTTAAGATATTTCGAAAGCCTATGTTTCGTGGATGCACAGCTGAAATGAAATTTAAATATCATCTCAGCATGCTTATGGTATCACGGATATTTGTAGAAAGCTTGATATAGTAGTTCAGAAATATGTTTAAAGATTTCAACGGAGTAGCATTCAGGTGACATTTGGGATATTATAACACAATTGATTTAGCATTCGAATAAAATTTTCTGAACATATGTTGAATTTGTGGTTGAATATTAGTTTTCAATTTTAAAATTTATATAATTGTTATAATGTAATTGTTTTCATTCTTCTTTCATAACATTTATAAAAGTTTCATAATATTCATAAAAGTTATTAACGGGATATGTTAATTATAATGGCATCAATTTTAAAGATACAAACGTATTTTTTTCATAGGTTGACGCTGTCATTGTTGTTAAAAAATAATTTTTTAAGAAATATATGAGAGAGTAAATAATAAAATAAAATCGATGAATCCTCTAGTGAAAAACTTTTTAACATGAAAAAAATACAGTGCTTTGTGTTAATACAAACTTCAATAAAAGCTTTTAAACAGAAACGCGTAAAATTTTTTGAAATTTTAAAATATAAAAGAGAAAACTGTGGTAGATATTAAAAGTATATAATAATTAATTGCAGCAACAAACGAATTAAGATTGCTATTAGAAAAATCAAAAGTAGAAAGATACATGAATTTAATCACAAGTAATAAAGAGTCATGTGAGTTTAATGTAACGAATTTCAATTATGTTAAAAGGAGTGTTGTCATTTTTTGTTACTGAAAGCATAAGGCTGTTAAAAGAAAATATTACGGTTAATGGTTAGAGAAAAATAATAACATATAAAAGCATTCCATTGTCTTTTCTTTTTTTATATTTAACTCATTGTTCTTTTTGTGCCTTCAATATTTGTCCAGCCATTTCTTCGTTTAAAGACTGATTATCCAAAGATATTAGATCTTGCTTGCGGATCTACCTTCTGTGTAATCGGTAAGACGTTAATCATGTTAATTAAGAAACCCTTATTGGTGAGGGAGGCAATTACAACAAGCGCTAAACGTCAAAATTTCGTATTCTTAACATTTGATTTTTGTTCATTTAAAATAATTTCACATTCAATTTTTAATATTATAGTTACCGACGTAACATTGCTGCTACTAAGTTGTTCGATTAATTCTAAATTCTAGGTATCACGCAAATGGAAATCTCGATAATTTCGAAAAGCGATTTGAATCGAACTGAAATTGCAAAAAACTTCGAATCAGTACGTTTGAAAATAAAACTATATAATGTATACGAAAGCTTTTAAACTTCTGTAACCCAAATTGAGCATTTTTTTGATTTTAAGAAAGCAATAAAAATTGATGAACACCAGGGAATTAGTGGATTTTCATATTTTTAATCGCGGACAATTTTTTTTTACATAATTACGGAAAATATTCGAATTTGCATGTGCTGAATCGAAGAGGTATTTCTTGCTGAGCGTAGCCAAAGACGAAGCAAAGGTTTATGACTCAATCAAGCTATTTTTGATTGCCTGATCCACTAAAAGACATTTTATGCTATCCTGACCAAATCTGTCACTAGTGACGGTGGTTAAGCCGCAGATGGTACTAAAATAAGATGACTCTGGTTGGTCATGTCGTTCCGGAGTAAGAAATGGAAACATTTTCCCCAATTCTTTACTCTTCTTCGAGACTGCTTATGATATTATGGCGGTATTTAGCACATTGATAGTGGCTATGGCATGGAATGTACTAAACCGAAATGGTAGTGATCGTTCACATTTTTGAGGAGTAATTGCAAAAAAATAAAATCCCTAAATTTAACATCGGAGTGCGGAATTGTAGTTAAAAATATAGGGGGCGAGATGTCAACTAGATAGCTGCCAGATATCCTTCTCAAACATCACAAAATCAAACATTGATTACTGCAGTAGAAGTATTATTTTAAAATATTGTTTTTCTTTTCCTAAGATTATAACATTTCTGTTCCTAAGATTATAACATTTCGATATGTTCTACAAATGAAATAGCGATTCGATTACAGAAAATTTCTAAACTCGTTATGCTCGAATCGCTTTCCAATGATGAATCACACACGCATGATTTTGTACTAGGAAGCTCTATTTTCAGGATCTTGAAATTCCATGAGAATCCATGTCACCAATCTAGAACTCAGGTAAGTTTCGGTCTTGTATATTAATCAATAGCATTTAAAATAAATAAATAAATAAATAATAATTATATGTAAGAAATGATTTCACATGAAATCAGAAACACACATTATGGACCTGTCGATGAATATTGAAATCTTACAACGTGAAATAGCGTGAGTTCTTTCGAAAATCTTTATTAAGTAATTTAGAACTCTTAATTAAAAATAATTCTAAATAGGCGTCTCACCGGCTGTGCTTTTTCAGTCAATGAATTACCGACAGTTCTTGAAATAATTCGGTGCCCTACTTTATTTCCAATTCTAATGGCATAACAACGCCATGTTAATACTCGCAAAATCCATTTTCCATTTAGTTAAATCGCTACTTGATTACTTTATTATGTAAATTGCGTTTAGATGTCGAAAGCTAAATGTTTGGAATGCTCCAAATGGTGCACGATTCCCTATTATTCTGGTAAGTTCCTTTCAGGGAAATGTTGAATTACTAATGTACGCGATACTTTGTAAATAAAATACGTTGATGTAACTTGCGTAAATAGAAATATTTAATAAATTTTAAAATATGAATGGATTTTTTTTATCTTGCAATAAATCTATCTTCCAATACAAATAAAAGTGCAGTTAATAAATGAAATATTTTTTTTTCATTTGTAATTATTTTAAAAATATTTTGGCAATAAGAAAATGAAATTAAAAATAAATTAGAATATAAGGGGAGAAAATTATAATTTTCTTTCATCAAATAATAAAATTGAGAACGCATTTTTCGTATTGGATGTATTGAACTTGTATTTCCATATTTGCAAGGATTGTTTGCCTTTATTATGTGATTTTCTTAAACACTCATAAATCATAATTTATAATATAATTTACTGCTAAATTGTTTATTTAGCAAAATCCAGCCATTTGATCTTATGGCTGACCTTATTTCATTATGACCTGATTTCATTTGACCACGAGATCTCCAATATTTTTTAACCTTAATTTCACAAGACAAATTTATAATGTTTACATAAACTTTAATTTCGCTAAAAATCATGTATCTATTTTACATAAATATAAATATAAATAAACGACTAAAATTTTCTTTAATTTTCAAAACATATGAGTACAATGCAATGTTTAATATACAGAAAATATAAAATTTCGAAGTTTATCGAAGTAAAAAAAAATGTGTATCGAACATATGTAATAGCCACCAATACAATATATTTTTATTATAGTATGTAAATAATATGAACAGTAATCAGAAAACAGAATTACGCTTTTATTTAAATACAAATATCGTGATATTGATCCCGAAAAATCAAAATAATAAGCAAAACAAAGAAACCTGTGCTTTTTGTGTAAACATGCCGTCACTACTCCAGTAAGTATAATAAACTACTTTGGTCCGAAATCTCTAAAATCAAAGAAACACAAATTAAAATATGAAATTATTATTTAATTAAAATTATTGTTTTCTTTGGACAACTGTGTGCTAGATTACATATATAATTATAGTACATGGTAAATCGTACGGTCTTATGAACTGACTATATCTAAGAGCGGAAAAAATGGCGCCTTAGCCGTATTATTAAGGCAGTCAACATTCTATAAAAAATAAATAAAAATAAATAAAATAAATAAAGCCGAAGGGGAAAAACTGTAAAAATAAATATTTTCAATTTAATTATTGATGCTACAGGTGAAAACATAATCTAGTATCCACTTGCAGACGTTTGTATGCTTAATTCTTACTAGTATTGCGATCTGATAATTACGGATCATTGCATGTTTCATAAATGTTTAACCTTAGTTTTAGGAGTATGCTGATTCCAATGTCTATATTTCGTCTCATCTTGTATAAAGGCATATCAGGTGATAAAATGTTTGACAAATTTTAAAATACAGCATTAAATTAAGTAACCAAGTAGTTTAAAATCTATTGTCATTTTCATCTTAATACTTGTCAATGAAAAGTTTTATTTAAGTAAATAAAAAATAAATCATTCAAATTTTTATCATATATGGTGTACTTGATTTTACACGTACCGCGATACATGGACTTTCAGCGCCCATTTCCTGCAACCGATCGAGGTGGGATTTCAGATATTCAGAGGTATGAGCTCAGAATTCTGTGAACGACAACAAAAGAACGCGCACAGTGAGGGTTATATGTACATAAATTCAAAATTTTCGAATATGTAATCCCATTTTTTTCTTGTGTCAAAATGCTCAATGCATAAGAAAATACTAAAGGAAGTTGGAACGGTACGTATATCGCAAAAAACTGACTCATTACCCTCTGACAAAAAACCACTAAAATTTCGCTCACAGAGTCGTTACGAGGGAAGTTACAAGATCCCGACTAACGAGCCAACTGTCCTGCTTTGTTTTTATCGTTCTTTTACGCTGAGTATCTGGAAAACGTCGTTCTGTGATTGGTGATTTGCCTCTGTCATATGCAAATTTTCTCCATACGCCTCAATCCTGTTTTTATTGGCAGTTCGATAAACTCACTTTTTTGTCTTTCACATAATTCCTAGCTCTTACCTCTGAATAACTATATTTGAAATCTCTCCTCGATTGGTTTAGCGCAGAGATGAACAGACTTTTCCAGGGTATGGAATACTTCTTTTTTGAAGGTGTTGCGGTCCACTCAGTAGCGTAGGTGGTGATCTAAAAAAGGGTTTACTTTGTTTTAAAATTATGTCCTTCTGAAAGAGAAAAACTGCGTTTTCCTCAAGCAATAGAAAGAAAAAGCAATTTACATTTTCAGATATTTCTTCCACATCAACATTGCCAAATGGGTCACAATAAAATTTAACAATTGGTTCTATTCTAATAAATTCTTGAGAAAGTCTCTCAAACTGGGTTTGAATTTTTACTATTTCATCATAATATTTTTGTTTGTTTAATATACCTCCGATTTTAAACAATTCTTCCGAAATATTTTTGAAACACTTCATCAACTGGGAAGATATTAGCTTTAACTTGTCTTTGAAAGTATTAACAAATGTGTCGACACTTACACCATTAGCATGACCGCAGCAGGGGTATTCATGCATCATTACCCAGGACACGCACAGGTTCTCAGAACGTCTATTAACGTTCAGAAAACGTCTTCTGAATGTTAATAGACGTTCAGAGAACCTATGTGTGTTTGCTGGGTACATACTTAAGACATTCACTTCCCGCCCTTCGTCTATACCGCGAAGTCTCGACGTTAAGATCGAACAACATCTGATTTTAAAAAGCCGATTCTCCAGTCTAGCTTGCTTCGGTGTTTCATAAGAATATTTCTTTTAGCTCTAAGCAAAGGCGGTCACCCCAAAATGTCTTGGTGGTCGATCGCGAACGTCTATAAATTTTAATTACCAACTGGAAGCATTGTTTAGATTGAAAATATTAAATACTGCGTTCCGAAACAAAACTTTAATGCCCACCCTTGGTTTAACGTATAATGGCCTCTAGAAGAACATATATTGGAATAGATTTTTCATGATCGCCCTGTATTTACCTATCTGTGTAAGATTCAGAATTTAAAGAGCAAAACATATGTATTTTTATCTAAGTTTAAAATTTTTACTTGTTTTACTTTGAAATTATGATAAATTTATACTGTCCATTAATTGTGTACTATATGCAATCTTTCAAATAATAAGTATTGTGACCTTGATAATGCTTCATTGGCTGGAATGCGATGCCATTTCTTGAAGCATATAAATTTTAATTACTGGCTGGAAACAATGTTTATATTGCGAATATTAAATACTGCTTTCCGAAACAAAACTTTAATTACCGAGCTTATAATCCGTTGGAAAGTGCTAATACACAGCAACTTATGAACCTCATTAGCTACGCCTACAAAAATGTGCAGTCTTTTGAATCTTTGTGTCTAATCATTTACTTTTATAACTAACATTAATATATTCTGAGACTGTCGGAATATTTTGTTAATAAAGGGAAACTTGCTTACTTTTCTACTAGAACTGATATTTCTACATATAAGAATGCATATTCATACTTAACAATTAGCATTTTATCAAAATATATAAACTATATATTGTTGTCTTTGAAATTTACTTGCTATATAGTAATACTCGAACTAATAAAATATTTATTCCATGCAGTCTATGCACTTTTCATTCAGTCTTCTGATAGTGCTGTAAATCTTGTTGCCATTTTCTAATGTATATATACCGTCATTACTCTTTTTCCAGTTTCAAAATAATTTTCTGTCATAAATATTTGTTTTATTTCTTAATTTTTCAGCACATATTGAACTCTTACACTTTAATACTTCTTATCATGTATTTATTTGTATTTAAAAAAAAGCAATTCAGATGTTTTAAGAATTTCATTGTAATTACTATTTGCATATTTTTATACATATAAAACTCTTCAAAAAAAGTCACTAAAATTCTTAATATATCATTTAAAAAATATAAATATATGTATTTGATAAGAAATATTAGGGTAGAAGTGTGCAAATTATCAAAAAGGTATGTTCATAATTTATTAAGTCGTTTTATACTTACATCATTCTTAATATATTTTCCTTTTATTTTTAGGTATGTTCTGTGATGTCTACGGAGATTTCGAGGAGTTTGTCTGGTCTGGATTTTAGAGAAAAGATTTGGATTATTTGGAATGATTTAATTTTTTATTACTACAAACCTAGTAGGGGAAGGTGACTCAAAACGATCCACACATGTTTTCTTCCATACAGGCAGCATTATCTACCGGGTAACCAATAATCTAGTTGTGCCTAGTGAAGAAAAAAGCATTGGTAGTATTCAAGCAAGCACAGGGTTACATGTCTAAATCGAATTTTTCGGAAAACTGGGTTTTATAACACGTGTTAAGAGGGAAGCAGTGACTTTCCTGTTTATTTAGATGTACGGTATTTCATGTACAGGAATATATCTTGGTTTACCGAATGTAGTATATTTTTAGATGGGAATTACACTTGCTAATTTTGTAATGTTTCTCGGCGTCATGCAGTAATATGACCTAAAGTTGGCAGCCATATTGCCGGGTAAAATGATACATCGACTTAAGAAACTCCAATGCCGGGTCTTAGCCATAATGGCAGGCTTTCAACCATTCTCAAAATGCGTGTCTCCCCCAGTACATTACTTAATTTATTCCCTAGTTTATTGTATACTTCAAATTTTGAATTATAATTTTGAAATATTCCGTTCCATTGTTCGTGACACTTCTTTTATTTTAAAATTTTCAGAAATAAATCATGCACACAATATGGTTGTAAAATTTACATCATTTCATTATAAATAGTTATTAATTGACTTTATATCTTTTATTTTGACAATAAAAACAGTTTACAATTATTTTCAAAAGAAGGATCATTTTACCCTTTGGCTGAGGAAAAAAGGATCCTTTGGAAACATTTCCAAAATTCTATTTTTTATTGCTTAATGTGCTTTGAAATATTATTAAAATATGTTTATGATGCAAAATATAGAGTAAAATAGAATAGCAAAGGTGATAAAATATTTATTTAAACATTTATTTTATTTTATACAAGTTTTAACCTTAAAGGAATCATTTTGGGTCACCTTTCCCTATGCTAGTTTTCTTAAAAAGCAACTTTTTTACTGATTTAAAAATACAGTAGCATACCAGTCTGAAAATCGTCTTATTAAATAAGAAGTTATTGGAAAGCCTTACATGCTTAAACTACTTAATAATACTTATAGAAAATAACAAATTATAAATGTTAACTGTGCCATTCTTTTAAGCACGATATTTCATGTTTTTATTTTAATAAAATAAGAGGCATTTTGCGGTGTTTAATTTCTGACTTATAATTCGATGCCATTTTTCATAAAATGCAGCATACCTACGGGTTTTATGCAAATCCGTTGGTGTCTACTGCGAAGTACAGTGTGTTCATACAATGGTATGTACCATTTGATTCACTCATTTTAAAATTAAATAACTCAAACACAAACGTACTGGAAGAGAAAAAGGTATAAATGAAATTTTTTTAAACTAGAAAAATCTGATACAGATATTTCTTAATTAGTTTCATAGATGGTCATATGGTAAAGCTGTACTCTTTAGTCACAATACAGATTGTCAATATCTGCATCAGATGAGTTTTATCGCATTGAAAGCTAACAATAATTTAGCAACATCTTTAATGTTATATTGTCATACTAAGTTTTTATAATTGTAATATTCATTTAAGACGTTTCAAATCCGTTTAATACCCAAATGGAAATGTTAAATTAAAAACTTAATTACCTGATGTGATTACCTTCATGATGTTTTAGTGGTTATTTTAGTTTTATTTAATGACAGGAATTTCTTTCGATAAATCCAGGTTTCTTTTGTTAAAATGTGTTCTTTTGTAAGAATGAAATAAAATTACCTGCTCAGAAGTACCAAATTGAAACAATTTAATTTTTTTTTATCTACAATGCATGAAAAATGTTAAGGAGAAAACTAACATCTCACAGTTTCTACATATGAAATGATAATAGTAAACGTTATTCGTCTCCCAAATAAATGTTATCACTGAAATAAAATGTGTGTCGTAAATGTGTTGCGAATTTTATCAAACTTAGAGACTGTCTATTATTCCCGAGAAAATATTCGAAAGGAGTTGTGAAATGAACCCGTATAATTAACCGCATTAAAAAATTCTACGAAATAGTCCGATAAATTCAAAAATGGAAATATTCAATTAGCTACATTTTTAAACGGTAAAGTAAGTTTATTTTTTTGTATAGGGTTTGTGGAGATGTTAAAATGCTTCGTTGGGTGATCCCTCAAGTGTGATGTTAAAAGGATTTTAGGGTCATTCTCACATAATTTTTTATTTTATGTTCTTCGCTGAAAAATCTCAGTAAAGGTTGTCAATCGTAGATGTTTAAAATTGTTTCAATAATTTCTTACAAGCATTACACTGGACACTAGTTTAAATGTAAAAAAATAAAATTTCAATATGAAAAAATTAAAGTTGTAAATCTCATTACCAAGTCTAGTCCAAAACTCCAAACTTTACTATTCAACCTTTGTTTTAAATAATTGACGAACTTTAACAATTATCTAGGTAATTTCATTTATCATTAGTTGTTTATTCTATATATGTGGAACTTAAAGTAGGAAAATCCATTGAATATTTTTATTTCATGTTTGTCCCTAGAAGAAACTGCCATTACCGAGGTGTGCAAGATTTTTTTTTCTTTTGTTGTTTATTAAATGGAGCTCCTATAGTTATTGAAATGTTCAACGAACAGGCCTACATGTCCTTACAATCAGACTATATCTGTTTTAGTTTAGGTAAACAAATATTATTTTATTTTGTAACTGTTTTTTTTACCAAACTGATAGCGAGTGTTTATTATATGCTATTACCAAGTTCATTGTTACTGAAATACGTAATTAATAAATTTAAATTGATTGTAGGATTCATAAAGAGCCATGGGATTACATTCAATGTAAATATTGCATTGACTATCAATTGTTACAATTTAGCATTAAATAGGTTTAACTTACAAAAACGTGTCTTTGCCAAGGCTCTCTGAGGACATGAAAAAGATTTTTGAAGTTCAAAGATTTAAAGTATTAGACCTAAACAAAATGCATAATACTATTTTTTAGTTAATATTGTGAGCATTTTATTACATGAAATAATTCGTACTTGTGTATAACTTACGTTATTATTAAGTTCATTACATTATTTCAATGTAAAACTTAATATTTAATTAAAACCAGCAATGTAACTAGTAATTTTCTCTCGACTGAGAAGTTCAAGGGGAAAAGTGGTCAAAAAAGAAGAAAATCCTTTTTTGTGTGATAATCACTCTAATTTTGGGTAATCTGGACCCCCCTTCGCTACCCCACTGATTAAAGATACAGTTAAGGCAAACGATATGTGCTGGTAATTTTTTTCATCATAGCAAACTTAGATCATTCATTTTACTTTCGTCCAGTAGTCTTCTCTCCTGTTTTATTCATTAGAACGATCTGTTCAAATATGTAGGGTAGGACATTTTATTTCTCTAATTAAATATATTATAATTTCATGTATACAAACCATCCATTAAAATACACTCCTATATAACTGTGCGCCATGTTGTTTCACGTCCCAATGGTGCAGGAACAACAGACAAGGTCTATGACACCATGTCGCTCTGGCAACGCCACAAGTTTTTTATAATTTCCACTCCACAGAAGCTTCGCAGATGTGTCAATACTGTTAACCCTTTCCCAATGCTGAAAAAAGGGCAGCCGTTGCCATCGCTCGACTTCACTACCAGCAAGAAGGCGGACGATCGAAACGTTCATCGCGTGCCACAGATCTAGAGACCCTTTTTGGCATACAGCTGGCTGTGCCAGTCGGCAGTTAGAACACTGAAGGGGTGGACAACAGAACGGACAAACAAACCGAAATCATAAACACCACTCAAACATGTTGGTAAGTTAAAGATATAAATATTCACTTTATATAACACAACGATATCGGCCGAACACGCAGAGTGAGAAATTTATTCTTTGAAGGGTGTCTAAAATTAATTTTCCACGCGCTAAAATTTAATAAATTTTGTTTAATTTCAAATGGCAGAATATTTCTAAAACTAGAAGTCAAAGACCGTTGTGAAGCAATTGCAACGGGTGCTGGAAAAAATAACATTTAACGGAAGCATGTCTACACTCAATATGTTTCATCTTCGTCCACCTAAAATAAATTACTTCGTATTAAATTTTTATTATATATACCCAAATCGAATTTCATGCACTCCTGGTAACGTGCGGAAACTCTTCGTATTTGAAAGATTTCGTTTTGATGTGAACATCCGGAGGAAATCATTTTATTAAAAAATGAAATAAATAAATTAACTTAAAAATCTGGAAAAAGCTGTTAAATATGACGTCAAAATGAAGTCATTGTCATTTGCAATAGCTAATTTTATTACTCAAACTAGCTGCGTGCCCGTTCTTCGCACGGTAGGAAACGAAAATTTTCCTTACATGTGTAATTCGAAATTATTCGTGATGTGGAAATTTAAAAAAAAATCTGGAGTGAGTCCACTCGACTTTCCGAACACTTACGATTAAGATCATTACCAAGCACTTAAATAAATTTTAATCGATGAATAATTCAAACATATATACCAAATTGAAACTCAATTTGGTATATATTATGCTCGGTATTCGATTCTGTTGTGAAAGTACCGTTTAAACGCTTGCGCACTTTCAAGAATTTCTCCCCATATGACATTATGCCATAACATAAAAGAAAGATTTGTCGTAGCCCTTTAGGAGAACTATAAGTCCTATACACACCAAAATCAATACCGGTCTTAGGATGGTGGTTTATAACATGTATACCGAATTTGAGCTCAATCGAATGTATCGTTTAAACGCTAGCGCACTTTCAAGAAATTCCCCCCATAGGCCATAATGTAAAAGAAATCTTTGTCGTAGCCCTGTAGAAGAACTATAAGTCCTATACACACCAAAATCAATACCGGTCTTGCAACGGTGGTTTATAACATGTATACCCAATTTGAGCTCAATCGAATCTACCGTTTAAACGCTAGCGCACTTTCAAGAAATTTCCCCCATAGGCCATAATGTAAAAGAAATCTTTGTCGTAGCCCTGTAGAAAAACTATAAGTCCTATACACACCAAAATCAATACCGGTCTTGCGACGGTGGTTTATGACATATATATCCAATTTGAGCTCAATCGAATGCTCCGTTCAGGAGCTATCGTGTTCACTCACATACACACAAACACACACACACACACACACACACACACACACACACACACACACACACACATACATACATACATCTCGTAAAAATAGCATAAATGTATTCAGAAGCCCTCAAAACGTGTAAAAACACCAAAATCTCGAAGTCGAATTTTTTCATGATTACAATACTTTCCTTACATGGTACATGTTAAAGTAAAAAGAGCAAAATTATTTGACTCTTAATGTAAAGTTTGTGTCATGAGTACTAACCTGATCATTGCAGTATAATGACTCAAAAAACTACGTCAGTGTCATTCACTATTAAAAAAGTGGAAAGCTTAATGGTTTGCAGAGAACTCCTGGCTTTCAAAATGTCTTATTCAGGGGCGTAGCCAGAGGGGGGGATATCGGGATATATCCCCCCCGAAATTTTTGGATTAGTGATGAAATTCCATCTATTTATGCATATATAAGTTCATATACTCCTCGAAAAAATTTCCAGGCTCATATCCCTCCCCAAAAAAATTTCCTGGCTACGCACCCGGTCTTATTTCTACATCGTACTGTTTTTTAGGCTCAAGTTGTAGCATTAAATACCTAAGACACTACATGAAATGGAGCACCATTTATCTCTTTCCGAAGATGTACCATATAAGGAAAGTATTGTAATCATGAAAAAATTCGACTTCGAGATTTTGGTGTATTGACACGTTTTGAGGTCTTCTGAATTCATTTATGCTATTTTCAAGAGATGTTTTTAAAATAGCTGCGCACCCGCTCTTCATACAGGAAGAAGGGAATATTTTACTACTAAAATCATATCTGCATGTGACGAAACAGAATTTCATTTTTAAAAAAGTTCAAGTAATCTCCTCTGTTGAAATTACTGCGGGATATATTAACGCAAATTAGAATTAATTTTCGTTTAGTTGGTTGTAAGACAACCGTTGAAACAGGACACTTTTAATTTCATGAAATATTTATTAACGTGGTACATTGCGATTTATTCATATTATCTTTACAAATCTAATAATACTACCTATTACGTACATTAATACTATCTATATTCGCTTTTCCCTCTTCAAGGCTTCCTTTAAAGAAACAGCTTAGATTATTTGGCCTCAATGGGATATTTTGATTCTGTGGTGATTCTTTGCAATTTACGCATTAGCATAAATAAGAATCACTTCACATAATGGTTGCCATTAAGGAAACTCTCCATATATATTTAATTTATACATAGTTTTATAAGATGGGCGTATTTAGCGCCGCAAACCATTTCATCTTACTGTGGGGAGAAAATATCCAAGGAGTGCGATTTTAACTATCCATGTATCTAATATAGCGATATCTTTCATATCCTCCATAGTCCTGTCTCCTGAAAAAACATCAAACTGTGTAATCTCGAGGAGCTACTTATTCCCACTTTAATTGTGACAGGGCGTTAGAGTTGCAGAGTTTACAAATTTCACACATTTTTTTTATTTATGACGTCACTGTTTGACTGCCGTAAAGGATACCCCAGTAGATTGAGGGAGTTAATTTCGATATTTCGCATAATTGTTTTCAAACGGTATCATTAAAACTTTGCGTTATGTAACCTTTATGGAGGAACGTAATTCAACGTTAAAATAATATTATACTCGCAACCTGCATGCGTATGTTAGGCAACGCCTGCGCTAAATTAAATGCCAAAAATAAAAATAGTAAATAGAAAAAATTTAATATATCGCGCTTTGAAACGAACTTTGTAACTTTTAAAATGAACATTTTCAGCGCCGTGAAAACATTTCAATTTTTAAATAAGCACCGGATTAAAATACCACTTTTAATAATAATAGTGAATTTCTTAGTTTATTTCTACAGTAAATTTTAATCAAAATAACGTCTCTGTTGAAAATAGAGCTGGAATAAATGAGTTAAAATTATGGAGTAATTTTTACGTGTCTTAAAGCATTTGACGTCATAGATCCTCACTTGCGAATTGAAATTCTGACATCCCATTCAAAAACTCGATTGGTTGAAAAAATCCTTTTTTCTAATCCTTTCTGTGGCAACAACCGAACATAAATTCTCGTGCCGTGATCGCAATGTAATGAATGGCGTAAGATCGCGTTGATGCTATTAAATTCTAAACATTAGGCTGCATTAAAATTCGTAAAAAATCATCTAATTTACATAATTTTTTTGTTTTTATTGATCAACTTTTTCGACTCTCGGAAATGAAATGTTGCTGAAAATAGTGAAAAATCGCTTTAGAATGAGGGAACGGGTGGATTTTCAGATTTTTAAAGTGGCGAAGATTGTTTTCTATATTTTTGTAGATAATTATGAAAATTTTCAAGCGCATCGTACAAACGGTGTGGAAATTATTAGGCTTTTTGTCCTTGACATTGCAATGACGGAAAAAGTTTTATCTTGAAGTCAGGGATCAGCACAACTATATAGTAAGGATGATACGCTTTAAAGAAAAACTTCCCATAAAGCGCAATGTATTGGGAATATTTTGAGTGCTCCTGTAGAAAAACTATGAATGCTACCTAGACCATTTTCTATAGGGTACATGGTACTGTACATAAGAATAACATATTTAAATTTCGTCTAACTCGATGTATATTTACGGGAGTTGGAGCACGGACGGACGGACAAATGGACGGGCAGACGGACAGACAGACAAACCGAAATCATAAATACTTTTCGACCTTGTTGGAAAGTGTTAAAAAACATATATAATTGTAAGTGTGCGTACGAAAAAGGATTTACCCATATTACATACTCAAATATGTATATATATATATATATAAATGCATTTAGTACAAAAAGAAATTGTGTAAAAAAGTTAAAATAAAAGAAAAGTAAGTTTTATTGCTTGCTTGAACCACTCATTGCAGTTTCAAAAACTTCAAATTAGTTTCTTTAAAAAACTGCCAATTATATCTAAAGTGCAATTACAGCAAATTCTTAAACGGAAAATGTCTTTTGTTTTACAATATATATGAATAAATAGTAGTTCTTGAGTTACATTTTGACAGCGGAAAGGACAATCATACATGCAATACTTTAACACGTATATTTGACATTCGCGTTCCCAGCCACTCACAAAGTACTTTTTCCCCACTTTGAAAACCACCCGCCCCCTTATTAGACATACTACAATTAAATCTCTTCAAAGTTATTCAATATTTCTCATTCCCTGACAGCCATATCAACACACAGCGAATATTTAGCCTTAAAGTTGAATTAATGCCATGTGCAGTAACTTCAGTATACTCAGAGGTATTTTCTACCACGAAACTCTTATAACGTAATGACATATTATGTCGAG
Source organism: Cheiracanthium punctorium (assembly GCA_038373885.1). Taxonomy (NCBI): domain Eukaryota; kingdom Metazoa; phylum Arthropoda; class Arachnida; order Araneae; family Cheiracanthiidae; genus Cheiracanthium; species Cheiracanthium punctorium. The sequence continues at coordinate 69,251 of JAWZYV010010910.1, read as the reverse complement.
GAAGTCTGCACTTGCAGCAGCGACGAAAGACCCAAGATGTATGGTGCTCTGAATTTAATTGCATGTTCCTTATTCAAATTACTGTTCCAGTACTAATAAATCTGATAAAAGGTAAGTATTAGGTTTGAGAAGTGAAACAATATATTTTGCTATCATTTACATAATATTAGTCCTGTTTTCGCAGTTCCTGTTTTTCTTCATGCCGCTGAAAGACCTGCTTCTTTTTTGAAGAAATGTAATTAAGAATTTGACGAATGAAACAAGCAATAATTTTCTATGGATTCTGAAATGCAGTGTGCAGTACAGATTAAATCTTTATTTTTTTTCGCACACTTTTTTAAATTCGAAGCAAAAATGTTGAAAAAAAAAAACCGGTGAAGAGCTTCTTCTTACTTCCTTGCTTGTACGTGGTATAAGAAAGTGATGTGAGGCCGAAAAATTTCGGGGGCCAGATTTCGACATAAAAAAAAACGATTTTGACTACCTCTAAGTTTACTTTTAAGGGTTTTTTCGATGCATGTCATAGTACTATAGCATACGCCTTCATATAAATGCATCTTCAACCCATTTTGACCAACCGCGAGTCTATTTGGATCAGTTTTTCTATGCCGTCTGTACGTACGTACGTATATACGTATGTATGTACCCATCTCGCATATTTCAAAAACTATTGGTCGTAAAATGTTGAAAATTTATATTTAAGATTTGCTGTAGCATCTAGTTGTGTCCCTCCCCTTTCGGTTCCAATCAACTGATTAGTTTATCTACAAGGCCGCCCAAAAGATTTTTTAATACATTACGCTCGATAGGCAGAAATTCATTAAACTATTGGTCGTGGAATGTTGAAACTTTATATTTAGGATTTTTGTTACATCTCGTTGTGCACCCTTCTTTAGGTCCCATTCAACTGGATAGTTTATCTGCAGGGCCCCCAAAAGAATTTAAATACATTACGCTCTGTGGGCAAAAATTCATTAAACTCGCATATCTCAAAAAGTATTGGTCGTAGAATGTTGAAAATTTATATTTAGGATTGTTGTAACACCCAGTTGTGCACTTCCTTTTCGGTCTATAATACGCCATTTTCATGCACCGGTTAATAGTGAGTTTACAAAAAATAAATATTGTATTCTCAAGCTGTTAGGTTAAAAACAATATTACTACATAATAGTAAGGCTTTAAACATAAAATTTCGAAACTGATTTCTGTTCTTCAAGAAAATAAAAAGCAACTCAAGTAAATCCCTGCATATTTACTAATCAAGTACTACAAATATAATTATTAGTAGTAATTAGTTAGTTTCAGGTATTTCCAAATTAGATTTCTCTGAAAGGAAGGTATCGCATATTTATATTTCTAAGTTTTATTGATTCATAGTCTAAATAATAACACATTATACATTAACGTTAATGCCATATATTAGTCCCTCGAGCTTAGACAATGTTTATTTTGTTTATGTCTCTGCATTGCTTGACTGCAACATTAAAACTTTAACGGCTTCATTAACTTTCAATATTACACATTGATTCCTACAAATGATATTATATGTGACTTTTAAATTTTAATGCTCTATAGGTGGATGAATCTTCGCAATCAATATAAATGCACTAATTTAAGAACATTTTCAAGCCTATGTTATTACGAAGTTTTAAGTATGCTATTCAGTAAATATTGAAAATTACATGGACTCATTTGAATGTTTCCTTGAAAATTCGAAGAATTTCAGTTCCTTGTAACGTTAGTAAATATACTTACTGAGATGCTGATACAGAAAAGTTTAAATATGCTTCGTTTAGGCTATCTGGATATTTAATGAGAAGTTGTTTTACATTAGATGATACCTTAGTTTAGATGACAGTACTTTGATGATGAACTATTTAATTAGCTTCGTTAAATAACATTTAACTTTATCATGTTTAAGTGGATGTCAGCAAAGAGTGATTAACTAAAAACAAAGATATTATTGTGAAATAATTAATTGCTTATTTTTAGTTACATCGCGTTTCAATAAAATAAAAAAGATCATTTTGCACAGAGATGCCTAAAAATTGTACATTTCTAAGTTCTCAAATACTATCCTATCGACGTACCCAGTTGACATTAATTGTTTGGCGATCAAAACAGCTGGCGAGTTTAAAAATGATGATGAATTTAATAAGTAAACAGCAATCTAATAAGCATAAACAGTTGTAACAGAGAACTGAGCATTTGCAGTTCAAAATACCGGACATTTATATTTTATTATACTGAAATCTTTCAAAGCCTGACTTAAAAAAAGACCAAGAACGAAAAATTTTATTCTGGCCACCATTTAATTTCCTGGCCACCATTTAATTTTGAACTGTTAATCAATACTTGAAGATAAATTTTACGTTCTTACGTATGGTTCATCACGAGCTGTTGCAAGAGTAGTATGTGAATAGGGTTAGTTACCTTTAAGCAATAAAAATATTAACGAAAAATCACGATGATTTCATCTGTAACAGTTCCAAAGGTAATAATTTTCGAAATTTCCAATTCTTAGCAGTTGTATCTAACAGTTTTATTAGTCCTAAATAGCTCTTGGAACTGTTCTATTCCTTATATAACAAATTTTACTACTAAAAAGGCTAGAGTTCATTTTTTGCACCTGCGTTTCATGTAAAGTATGTTTTACATTATCTTAAATATTGATTCGGGAAATTGATGAATTGAGGACGATAAATAATAATAATTAATGTCGATAAATAATAATATGTACAAGTTTAACACTATTGTCTAAATAATTATGCAAATAAATACAGAACTTATACATCAAATAATGTATACTAGTAAAATTCAAATAATGTATCCTAGAAATTTAAGTTAATGTGATACATATTTTGGCATAAAATGCTGTGCGCAAAATGGCGTTGAGGCAAAAATGAAGTCAAATAATTTATGAAAATTTAAATTTTATATGTAAAATCGTCTACATATAAGCTGTAAAAGACTACAATAGAAGCTTTGTAAACAACTGTTAAAAGTTGCAAGTTCTAAGAATTATTAGTACTTCCAAAGTTTTTACATATGATCACTTCTCCTAAAGCGTTTGTATAGTGTTTAAGTCAAATCTACATGAGGGGTATCAGACTAGGGCGAGACAGCTTGGGCGGAGAACATCTAAAAAATCAGGGTCATTTTTAGTTGATTTTTTTTTCGTTTCTCAAATATCTCATCTAGCTTTTTCGATAGTAAGATGGAGCGATATACCTCATTAGTTTTGTTTCATAATAGAATTTACAAGCAAAGTGCCAGCCTATTCACGGCTGAATTTTTTTTCCTAATGGCCGGGTAAGAGTCCTACTGGAGGCTTGATCATAACTATAGGGCTCAATAGTTTGGTCATTTCACTATAGGGGCGCATAGTAGACTGACCAACGTTGCCCCCTATGAGTGATCCCCTAATTTTGAACTAATTCCACATGAGATACCTAGCACCTGAAATCAGTACACCCAGAGGTATCGTTTGAACATGGGGGATATTGGAAAAACGGCAGACTTTACGGGCACCAGCTTCCATTGGCGAACACGGTTCCACATCATTCCAGCCGAGAGAGTTCACCCTCCCAAGCCCTGGACAAGCCGTCACTGCCTCACGCTAGAAAGTATATTTTCTGAAAACATTTGTAACAGATTTTATGTATTAACCGTAAACAAAATACAAATACAGTCATCATAACATATAGAATATAAACTGTAAAAGAAATACTTTCTAAATTAAGTATGAATTAAATTAATGGTAAAATGAGTAGGAGATTTGTATACATTTCTAAAGTATGATGATCGAAAACGATCCCTAAGTTTAGCAATATTATTTAAAATATCCATTAACATACTACGTACTGAGTTTTGAAACTAAATCGTCACTAGATGTATCAACAGAACACCGGAGATCTGGTTTTCTGATAAATTGACAGTTTCCGACCATTGCGGTTTGTAAATGTATTCCTACTCAGCTTCTGACTCCTGATATGCATAACGACGCTCTATGAAATTGAGTCTTTCAATAACTAGAGTGGAAGATTAATGGAAGAGATTTGGTTCCAGAGATGGTTGTATCTGGTATATTGTAATTGATAAGGACACAATTAACATCTAAATAACGTACCGAAAGGCACACAATTTGTAACCTAAGTTAGTAATAGGCAAATGCGGAGATATGGACTGTAATCGGATAGGCATGGGAAGATGTATTGACGTATAAGTTTTCTTGAGTGGTTTGTGCTGTTATAGCAAGTTACGCATGGGCGATCTGCCTAGGATGGGGGATGCCTTGTTCGGAAGACTTCTTAAAGAGTTCTAAGGCGGATTACATCTGAAGAAAACCCCCAAAACTGCAGACCATTTGATCGGCAGCCGCGTGATGGGTCCCTAACCCGGGATCTCCACACTTCAGTTGTCAATCATTTTTGAGTGTCCACTCGGCCATGGTAGAGATTTTTCTTGATTTTGATCTTGATCCCCACCGTGACTCCACCCATCCCCACTTGATCTTTTTTTGATTTTGATTTATATAATACAGCTAACAACCTGCTTTCTTGGGAATAAAATTATTTAAAAGTAAACAGATAAAAAATAAAATAAACGTGGCTTTATATGCTCGTCTTAAAATAATGCATCATAGCTTATCTTCAAAAGTTCTTTGCTTCAATAACATTCCCCAAATTTGGCTATACGCAGTCAATATTACTCACCAATGGATAAATGGGATCCTGTATAGGTGAGTACAGATTTAACTGATCAGAAAGAATGAGACAGAATACAAAGCCCTTTATCTTAATTATTTTAACTAAATTTTTATTCGAAATGACCATTGCATATAAATGAGCTCTTAAAATAGATTGTCAGTGAACTTGTGTTGCACACACACTCTCTATACTTCAGGACACACGTTGACTTCTCCCTAAAAATCAATCTTTTGAAAGTAGCCATTTAAAAAATATGATAATGGATTTAAAATCGAGGGGTGCTACCAGAACCATATATATGTAATAACATCACTTCCAAATGTAGAATCTTTATTTTTGATGCAATATTTTACTAGAACAAATTTATAAATTGTAATTGAATATGAATTCTAAAAACTGCAAAGTAAACGAAAAATTCTTACAATTTGTATTATTTCTCAATATCTCAATAACAGTACAAAATATTGGTATTAAAAAAAAAAGGAATTTCGGATGTTTTTACGGTCAAACGTAAGTATCTTTCATTTTAAATATTATTATTATTGCAAAAATTGGTTTATGACAGTTTGAACTGAAATAAAAGATGAATTTTTATCCCGTTTAAAATATCTTGTATTTTATCAAGAGTGGTAGCATAAATAAAGACTGGCACTGTATAATAATGTTTATAAAAGTTCTTGACTCTAGACAAGTTATCAAAGCACTTAATCTTGTACTTCTAAACAAAAAATCTGTATAGCAGAGTATGAAATGCGTAATTACTGCCGTAATAATTATGACACAATTAGATATCATGTTTTATAGATAAAATGCAATTTTTTAAAAATCAATTTTTAAAAAAGAAAGAAATTACATTGTATTTTACAGAGATTAAAATTTTTAATGAGACTAAAATACTTGTTCTCAAAAAATGATTGATAAATTTTCGCAGTTTGCATGTTTATTAAACTAATTGTTAATTAAAACGTCCTTAAATTTCGAACTTGTGTGCTTTGCTAGGATATTTTTAAATATTGACATAAATTTCTGCAGTTCATTTAATACAATAAATAAACTACACTGGCATTATGTGGTCACAGAAAAATTAATTACATTCTTTACGGCAAGATATTAAATAAATATTTAACAAATACAAATTTTCTGACGGCAGTATTTTCATCATACAAAGTCATAGCATGTATGCAATATAATAAGTTAATTAATTCATCTATATATTTATTTGCGTATCTTACATTCATATTTATATATTAGGCTTTGAATTTTTCATAAAATTGGCATTTTGACAGTTTCAATAAATCAGTTGCATATAACACGTATTATTTGAGCAGCGATAATTATCATAACTAATTATGAGTGAATTTGTCTGTGTACTTTGTGGTAATCTCTTTTGAGAAATCTACATTTATCCCAGTTAATTAACATTGTTTTCACGCTTAACACAATAAATGTATAAATAGCATTGAAAACTTCGGTGTGTAATTAAGTCGTGTACAGAATGGATTTACTGAAATATGTAAAGTTTTACAAAGACTTTGTTTAAGGGAATTAGTTTGTGTAAACATTTATAGAAATTGAAACTTTTGTATAAGAAATCAGAAATGTGTACTGAAATAATATTAGGTTGATTCAAAATTTTGTCCTTTTTTAAAGTATTTTATTTGATATCAGTAGACATTTAACAATCGTGTGGTGTGTACAAAATGTTTCTATATTTACCAAAGGGACGATTGTCTTATTGAAATAATTAAAAATTAATAGAATCACAAAATTAAAAGAAATTCAGATTTTTTAGGATATGAAAAAAAAGTAAGGGTATGCAATAAACCATGGATAACTACATGGATTCATAAACCATGGATCCAGAAGTATTTTTTCTAAATGAAGGCTCATAATTTTTAAAATCTTATAGAATTATATTATCACTAAATTTCTGAAAAAAGAGATTATTTAATAATTAGGACCACAGATGCAGTTCAAAAAATATTGTGCAATATTACTGTAACATGTCACAGTAAGCCTAAATTATAGAAAAAGAAATTCGCTAGCTTAGTAGTGGAAAGTTCTATAATGACACATTTAAATATATATTTCCGGTGGAAAACTATCACTGTATCATAGGTAATTCTCAGGGTAAAAAAAAAATTAAAATATTATGTATAGCGCCCCAGAAACGTATTCATGTATAAAAAAATTTCCTATATTATATATGACTACGCTAAACTGAATCGGTCAATGTAAAATATAAGTAATCACATTTCTGTCTAATTATTGTGTTCGAAAATAAGTGCTGATTTATTCATTAAACATACGAAGAAAAATTTTGTTTTACTCTAACCCTTTTATGAATATATGCCAAGTATGGATTGCAAAATTTCAAAGTAATGCAGCCAGAATGCTTTTGTAGATTCTGCTAAATATCTACCCACTTATTATTAGAAAAACAATATTGAAAAAATAAATTCCCTAGCCATGAATATCTAACCTATGAATGGGTCATTTAAAATATGTAACTTTCAGAAAAAACTTTACTGCGACTACTACACTAGTTACCAAAGAAAACTATCTAACAATTCAATAAAATACAAGAAAATTTGAAAGTCTTTTGCTGCTTAAAACTTTTCTAAACTGTAATAAGTCTGTTTACAGCATTTTTATGCTAACATAAAACCACACATTTGATAAATTTTGAACACTATGACAATTGCGTTTTAAGTGGTATAAACAGGAAAACTTTTTTTTGTAACTTTAATAATATTTTGAGAAGCAAATTTAATCAAACTCGTTTTCAAAATTTGTCGAGCTTATAACGTTAAACTGATACAGAAAATTAATTTGAAAACATTCATTTTCCAAGCTAGTTGATACACAAAATTACTGACACATTTTTAATCGCACTTTTCAGAGCTTTTTCTTTCTTACTTGAGGTTTTTATCAGGTTTTTAAAAAATTAAGGAAAATAATATCCTGGTGTTTACTTTGTTTGGATTAATTTTCTCTTTCTTTTTCAGTCTGAAGTATTTTATGTCCAGTGAATAGAATAATGACTTTAAGTGTCAATGAAATTAATTGTTAAAATGCAAAAGGAAGACAGAGATTTAAAGAAAGGAAAATGGAATTTAAAAAAATATATGATGAAAAATCTTTAATGAAGGTTTAAAAGATAAATGTTTAAATTGTTAAAAAAATTGAGGTAAAAAATGTTAGTTTAGGGGGGAAATTTAAACAAATTCTTTTGATTTCTATAGTCTTTCGGAGAAAAAAGTCTCAAAATATCAGTACAACTCACAATTATAAGCGTTAATAGAACTGGCTCAAGAAATTCAAATTATTTTTGAGGATTATTTTTAATGCCTTAATATTATCCACTAAATTATAAATGTTTTTTTTTTAAATCAAGAGACTTTACTGAATATCAGTCACGAAAATCATAAGGTAAAATATCGATATCCATTCATATATACATATGTATTCTCGTGTGAAAGTGCTGTAAAGTCTGAACAGCTTATTGCAAGTAATAAAGTTATTTTATTTCTCCGTGACATCAGGAAACATTAAAAAAAATCAGTCAAAAATATTGATATATTATTATTACTCGTATGCATTGATGTAAATCAAAATGCATGAGAAGCCAAGCAATATTTTCAGTTAAATATATATGCTGTTTCATAAACTATTAAAGTGATGCCGCATAGTACCGAATTTCCTTATTTAATATAACTATTTTTAAAATCATTTCGGCAAACCAAGCGGGGATTAAAATACATAAATAAATAAAAATTCCTTTTACGAAAGAAAGTAAAACGCTTCTTTCTATTTAAAAAAAAATATATATATATATGCTAATATTTTCACCGCGAAACTACTATATTGATGATTTATCCTTGCTTAGAGCATCATCTGTATTCCGTTGGCTAACAAGTTTGATCTCGGGGTTAAACCTTCAGCGAATAAACATTAATATTGTACCAAAAGAGGAATTGAAAATGCTGCATGTCACTGACGGCTTGATGTACCGATATTGCTTCCTTCTTGCTGTATTTTTGAAGACTTGCAGTCTTTCTTGTAAATTTTTACTGTTCAAAACCTCTCATACAATAGATAATGTAGTTAATTGTTGTTATTTTGTAAGGTGGTTTATTTGAAATTCTAAAGATAACTTACACTAGTTGTGTGTATAAGCAGAGAACTTAAGTTTATAGTATTATATAATGTCAACTTAGGTAAGTAATTATACCGGTATAATTTCTCAGAAATATGGTAGTAATGCGCGATGTCAACTGGACCACAAATCAGACAACATTGCATTATTTCGGGCCTACATAAAAGAGGGATCTCGTATCATACGAATTTTAGATTTCTTCGGTTGTTACTGAGCTTTATCGCTGCCAATACATATACATACAAGAATATCATCTTGAAACAATATGTTATTTTTGCTTTTGCAGGGACTTTTAAGTTAAGTACCTTCAGGGAAGTTATTTTCATATGGAATTATCCTATGCTCGTAAATAGAATGTGAGAAAGCACTAAAACCTTTAACGAAACAACCTGAAAATGAAACTGAGTTGACTTTACAATTCCTACTGTGTTAGTATATTCTTGAAGTAGTTGTAGCATGAAACTGCTAGAATGCCATCATGAGTAAATCGTCTGGAAAACGTCTCAGACTATCTTATAAATAAAAATGAAATTCTGTTTGTTTGTTTGTTTGTTTGTTTGTTTGTTTGTTTATTTGTTTGTTTGTGGATTTGAGTTGTATACAAATCCACAAAAATGGACCTATCAGCCTGAAATTTTGCATAGATATGTAAAATAATATAGAATAAATCATAGTCCACTTTAAAATTTTGAAAGTCCACCCGTTCCCGGAATTTAAGAGATTTTTTATGTTCTCCACGCAAAAAGCTTTACGTAATTGTAACCCCTGTAGTGAAAAAAGTGTGAAATAAGGATCGTGGTTGCCATATGTGGCGATTTTGCCGAATAAGATGTTTTAAATTCTCAAAGTAAAAATAAAAGAATAATAATGATTTTTTTTTGTTAGTTTATATTCGTAAGGTTATATTTTTTTTTAATTATAATATCGTGTGCATGGGAAATCGGAGCAGGAATGAAATGTTTTATACGCAAAACAATAAGAATTGAAGATTTCCGAGGCTAATATGTTAAAATTTTTTAGTTTGGCGAAAAAATAAAATGGCTCAAATGCCGAGAAAGTGAGTTCTAGCGGTTTGCACAGTTTCCGGCTTGGCGAATTTACTGAGATCTTAAGGAAACGGATTTTTGAAAACAAGTACAAAGGTTTTATTAGAATACAGCGTTAAATTTTAATGATTCGTGAAGAAATAATGCAGTTATTAAGGGATTTCAAGCGATCTATCTTCAGCATTCTCGCTATTTTGAGGAGGATTCTAACGCTTGGCGCTATTTATCGTAATTTAATCGTCTGCTATTTGGGTTATGAATACACCTGCGTATAAGTTTTTGAAATTTTCATTCAGTTGGAATTGTGCATTTTTCAGAGCAGCTTTTCTGCATCTAATGTATTACATCCAGAAAAAAGGATGTTAGAAATATCAATTTTAATTTTGTTTAATCACACTCATGAATAATGATACACTTTCCAACTTAATGAAAGAAGGAACGAAAATAGGGAAGACCCATGGATTATAACTCTTTTTATATATAGCACTTTAGTGCGTATTTAAAAATCTGAAAGTGTGTCAGATTTTCTATGATTCTAGCGCTTGGCGCAATTTAATGAGAGGGTATTTTTAAAAACAAGCGTAGGTTATCTTATAAATAAAAATGAAATTATGTTTGTCAATTTGTTGATTTGGGTAGTATACAATTCCACAAAAATGGACCTGTCAGCCTGAAATTTTACACAGATATGTAAAATAATATAGAATAAATGATAGTCCACTTTAAAACTTTGAAACTCCACTTAAAAACGTTTTCCTCCTGAAGGGTTCCCTTAATTTCCGTTCCCGGAATTTAAGAGATTTTTTATGTTCTCCACGCAGAAAGCTTTACGTAATATTAACCCCTGTAGTGACAAAAGTGTGTGAAATAAGCATCTTGGTTGCCATGTGTGGCGATTTTGCCGAATAAAATGTTTTAAATTCTTAAAGTAAAAATAAAAGAATAATAATGATTTTTTTAGTTTATTTTTTTGGTTATTTTTTTAATTATAATATCGTGTGCGCATAAGAAATGAGAGCAGGAATGAAATGTTTTATACGCAAAACAATGAGGATCGAAGATATCCGAGACTAATTGTAATTTTTTTTAGTTTGGTGAAAAATAAAATGGCTGATAGGCCGATTTTTAGAGTGTGAGTTCTAGCGGTTTGCACAGTTTTAGGCTTTTTGGCTCAATTTACTGAGAGCTTAAGGGAATAGCATTTTTGAAAACAAGTGTATAGGTTTTCTTAGAATACAGCATTAAATTTTAACTATCCGTGCAGAAATAATGCAGTTATTAGGACATTTCAAGCGATGTAGCTTCAGAATTCTCGCCAATTGAGTACATTGATTTAACTTGGGGGAAATCCGCCAAATTTCAGAAAATTGAAATCTCCGCATTTAGTACATCGAGGTAACGATGAATAAAACATGTTATAGTTGATAATTTAAAAAATGCGGCTGTATTAAGGGATTCCACTTTTCAAATAATGCCTGGCGGTCGAACCATTTCCCATTTTGATTGCTGCTAAGTCAATGCTTCAAATGATTCCCTGAAAAAACTCTTGCAAAATGGCGTATGCTGGCACTTTGGCGAGGCTTAGATTTGAAACTGGATTTTACTTGAGACTGGTATATACGTATAATAAGACTGGTTATAGATAAAAATGAATGTTGGTATGTGTGTAGGAGGTTGAAAAACTCCAGCACCGTTTCACCGATCACCATAAAATTTGGTTCACCTAAGTTTTTTATCATGGAGTAGGTTTTTATGCTATCCGTTTTCCTCTAACTTTTCACTAGGTGGCGCAGCAGAACGTCGAATTCTATTCCGTTTAGCCGTTTGCTATGCGAATATGGTCCAACAAATTTCGATGAAATTTGGTACACGCGAATATTAGAACACGGAGAATATTTTTCACTATCCGTTTGCTGTAACTTACCGCTAAATAGCGCTGCAACGCATCAACTTCTATACCGTTCGACTGAGCGGCATAAAATTTTTTATACTTACACATTTGAGAACGAAGAATATATTCTAACTGCGTTACTTTTGATGTTACTCACCACTAGATGGCACTGCAATGCATTATTATTTTAACTCGCCACTAGATGACGCTGCATCAGGCCAAATTTTTGACCATTCAAACGGTGGCTATGAAAATCAGTATACATAGCTATTTGAACAATGAGAATATTTTGGCGTTATACATTTTGCTATAACTCGCCACATGACGGCGCTGTAGCAAATCATTACTTTAATTAACCACTAGATGGCCCTGCAGTGTATCACTTCTTGACTGTGCGAATAATCGCTATGAAAATAGGTATACATAGATATTTGAACACGGGGAAGAGTTTGGCACGATGCATTTTCCTATAACTTGACACAAGATGTCGCGTCAACACATGAACTTCAAGACTATTCAGCCGATCGTCATGAAAATTCGTATACATCGATATCTGAATGCGAAGAATATTTTTGCCGTATCCGTTTTGCTAAAACTCGCCACTAGATTGTGCTACGCCGTATCGCCTTCTGCACCGTAAAAACGATTGCCTTGAAATTCAGTATGCATGATTATTGAACACAATATAACGCGATATCCATTTTGCTATATCTCTTTATTACAATAAATAGTAATCACAACAAATATTAATATCAAAAAGTCCATTCATTCCCGTGCGAAGAACGGGTACTTCAGCTAGTTTACTAATAAAAACCAATGAGCCACGTGGTTCCAAATTCTAATTGAAACTCAAAGATTTTGTGAAAGGGAAAATAAAATAATTTTCTAATTGTCTGATGGTCTTCTCTAGAGATAGAAGATTCTCAGCGAGAGATAACTTGGTTGTTTTTTTTATAAGACCATTTAAAACTTGAAGAAGACTTCTAAAATCGAGGTAAACAGTCTGATTGGCTTTTTGCAAATTTAAGCCTAGCACTTATGACTTAATGATATTCTTATTTAATGCCACATGGCATGTAAACGGATTTTCAAAATATGAAGAGAAAGCTCTATAGATGTAGTTTTCATCTGTACTTATTCTTTATTTATGTAAAATATAGCGATGATGGTAGTAGGATTTTTAATTCACCACCGAGCTACAAATTAATTTAACTACAACGTAGCATTATATAGATGCTGGTAAACTTATTTCCAGATATGCCATCTATTAATAACTATTTAACGAATCAATACATATTCAATGTTTGTTTTTCTCAGTTTTTCCAAAAAATTTTTTAAGAAGTACTATTGTTTATTATGTTAGAAAGCGATTCTCTGACTGAATTTTCTGAGATTTTAATAGAAAGGCAATAGTTTTTTTTATAAATTTTTAATTGTTGTTAAATTATCTATTTAATGATTACATTTTCAGGAAGCAACTTATTTTCTATATTTCGAATATATGTTTTAATTTTATTTAAATACCTTCTAATTTCATAACAGTCTTGAATAAAGCATAGTCTTGAATTGAGACTTAATAGTAAACTAGCTTTACTAATGCATTTTACCATGAACAATTTCAATGGGGCGTTATCCAGACAGCACAGCAAACTTGCAACAAGCTTGATTTATCAAGTCAATAAACTTGAATTAAGCTTGAAAATTTCAAGCGTGTAAGCTTAATGCAAGCTTGAATCAAGTGTTCTAGTTTAAACTTGCCCAGCTTGCATTAAGCTTGACATAGCAAGCTTGAATCAAGCTTAACGTAGCAAGCTTAATTTCAAGCTTAAAAAAAATTTCCTAAATACACGGGGCGCCCGTCGGCCAACTCGCCCCACATATTTTATTTTCCCACGCATTTTCCCCCTCTACGCGGAAATTTCAAATCATTTTAATCTGTTTCCATCAAGCGTCCGCGGCTGGGATCGAACTCGATAACTAAGGGTTGGGAAGCCAGCGTCCTAACCACTCGGCCAACCTAACTTGCGCTCAAATGACTAATGTTTGAAGTGACTGTTATCGTTATCACGCCGTTTTCTGGCGATATCCATCAGTGGCCGATGTTTTGATCTGTTTCTTTTATTTTTCCATGGGATTAATCAAAATTAAAATAATGTTATGTGTGATTTAGAGACTCTACTAATATGGAAATAAGCATAACATAAACTTAAAAGCAGCACCCGTTTTAAAATTTTCAATATCGCGACACTCATGTTGGGCAATACTGGCCAAAAAAATATTGGGCAAAATCAATATCGAGACAAACGACTGATTTTGAAATCAATTTCGTAGTATAATTGTATTTTATTTTGAAGAATTTCAATATTTGGAAATATAGATTTTTTTTTTTTTTTAATTCTATGGTCAAGTACATTTATGACTGATGATAAATTATTTGTTATCTGGATGTGGCTTTCCAAATCAAGCAGTAATCAAGTTGTATTCAAGCTTGACAGTTCAAATGACTTCTCCAAGCTTACTGCAAGCTTAAAATGAATTGAACTGTCAAGCTTATATTAATACGTCAAATTTAAAGAAATGTCAAGCTTGATTTAAGCTTATGTGCTGTCTGGGTATAATACAATAAGAAAAAGAGAAACCCTAGTAGCACAACTAGTTCAAAAAACGTTCAAATTACGTTGGAAACACGTTTTTCGACGTTAAAAAAACGTGTTTTAAACGTCTTTTGGACTAATTGTGCTAGTAGGGAATGCGAATATACTGCAGTATATTTCCTAATGGCTTTATATCCTTGCAAATGGGAAATGCTATTGCACATTAAAACAAAGCAAATACAGTTTTTCACAAGTAATAATCCCCGATTATATATTTTATTAACCTTTTAACATTTTTGATAATGTGTCAATTTGGTTATTTAATCTTTTAGTATTCTATGCTTGTCTGAAGATTCATTGTATGCTTAACCCTTTCGGTGTTACTGCCGTCCAATGACGGCGCTCATTCTTGGCGTATAATTAATGAATTCCGGAGTATAGTTAACCACTTTTGTAAACAGTATACAGCTTAAAAAATGGAAATAGTGATTAATTATATTCCGAAATTTTCGTCAGCTATGATTGTTTTACAGTATTAGTTATGTTATTTAATTTAATTTTGTGGTATTCTAATATAGTGAACTATTTCTATCCATGCCATTTACTTTAATTAATGTACTGTGAAGAAATAGATATGGTTTTGAAACTTTCAGCACCAAGCCTGTTTAATCAGTCTTTCCGTCTGATCAGCGAGATAAGTTTTCGGTGGATTGTTTTAAGTTACGACAAAGCATAAACATTTTAGTATTTTTTTACAAACATATTAAATTCCGCTTTAGTCACCGATGACTTTCTCGGTCTGAATGAAAATGTGCGACGTCTCGAATAGGCTAGAAACTACCAACATAAAGTGTGAAAGGTTCCAACTTAGACTATCAACGACAGGCATCTCAGACAGGCATGTAGAAGCGCTGATGGCCTGCCGTTACAAAGAACTAACATTACAATAGTTAAGGGGGTAAGAACCAATTGTAGAGCATTAGAAAAAAGAGGATGCAGAAACTAAATACTCAAATAGGGTAATTTGATGAGATAAAAAATATGGCCCTCAGCTGTACATATTTACACATCTCTACAGCTCTTGTATTAGCCAACTCTGGTTTCTCCTCATGGAATTTTCTTTCATGTGTCACACTGAATTTAGTTCTAAAAGTTATGCTAATGTGATTTAAAACTATCCAGAATGATTTCTTTAAAGTACATCTGTTGTAGATACACGTCTTCAAACTTTTTATAAATTTTCTATTGATATCTGGCAAGAATCAAGAATTTGTCTTATCTTATCGCCTGAAAATAAATTTCTTTTCAAAGAAATGAGTTTTTTTTTTACTTTGTTGATTTATCAATGTGGCAAACGTTATTGGGCAAAGGGGGTTTATTTCAGTAATTTGTTTTAAAAATGACACTTCTGCTATGAATAAATGTAATCTGTTGCAATGCTTTTTTAAAAACAAATGATCTTCAAACATAAAGTATTTGATTAGTAAATACCACGTCAAAATCGCCCAAAAATCAACATTACATGTCACCATTCCGGATTCTTGTTCATTACAGTAGTATGATACCACTGATAAATAATTATTTTTTACTGATGGGTGATGAAATGAATATGATAGTTCATCAAGTAAAAACATACTCTTTCCGACCTAATCATTGTCGAATTGGAACTCACTCTTTAAACACACGCTTAGATTAGCCAAATGAACTATCTAGTCATTAAATAAAGTTATTATTGAGGCTCTCTAAGTATCAGAAATAAAAAACACTGCGTATTACAGTCATCATAAAATATATACTACTAGTTATTTTTAAGTGCAATGAGATGTCACAGTGTGCGAATGTCATAAATAATAAATTGCTAAGAAAACTTCTAAATATAACTACTTTAGTACGTCTACCAAGGTCGTGTAAATAAGGCATTGAATAGTACACCGCTGAAATCTAAATTTCTCGCGTTCGAGCCTACGCGGCTTTCAGTTTCACGGTCAGGAGTTTTGGTCAGTTTTCTCCAGATGTACCGTTATTACGCGTTAGAACGCCTTAAAAATGTCCTCCGACGAAGGCATCCTCTACATATGCAGATGCCATTCGTGTAGGCTTGTCATAACACAAAACAAACAAACAAGCAAGCTCAGTACTTCTTCTACTATATTAATTCTGCCTGAAGATGAACGCCTTATGAGGTACCTATTCTCATATATTTCAGCATAGAATAAAAATACAACGTTTCACAAAAATTATAATGTACGTTCAAAATTATTAAAAATATATTCACGCTCACAATAAAAACAGTTACTAGAGATATATATTGATATAATTCAGTTGCCCATTTCCACTAGACGTGATAAATACATTAAGATCTATAAGTATTTTCCAGTAAGCCATATATATAAGGAATAATCAGTTAAAATGTATTGCAAAAACAACTTTTTATTGAATTAATCCAATTCCAGTAAAAACCTACTGGTGCAGAACTAATCATATATCTGAAAGGATGTCCTGTACAACATGAAATGCCTTACTCTTGGAAAAATAAAAGAAGAATGATTTACTTTTTCGCTATGTCCGTTTGAAAAACTAATCGGATTAATTTAGACTGGTGAAAAGTTATGATAGAGATTTATTCACCGTTTCACAGCTCCGTAAATTTGAAATAAGTTTTGAAAAAGCGCAGGCGTATATAAACTGTTAAAAAAAATTGCTACAAAATTAATGAGAATTTATACATAATTATAAAATAGAAAGAAATTGAAAATTAGCTTTTAATTAAGGTTAAAGAAATAAAATATGAAAAAGGAGTGGTTTTTCTTGAAATATTAATTAATGCGTATACAACTGGTTATTGCAAAATCATCATTTAAGCTTATTTGAATATTTTAACCTTTTGACCAGCCGATGGGTGTTTTTGCATTTCATTATATAAGTCAGAGTTTGCTTCATATTATAACCTTTTATTTGTGGGGGGGAGGGGAAATTTAGAATTATTTAGACCGCGTATGAGGTGCCTGTGAAACACTGAATGCATAATTACTTAATTATGCTATCTATACTTCGTTGTGAGTGGTTTATAAAACTTCTTAATTTTTAAAATATTTGAACATGAGTGTATTAACCACTATAAAATAATCTTTATGATGACTAAATAATAAATACAGTTCCACTTGCACGAATGTCTATATATCTTAAATTGATTTTTAAAGACGATTTTTGATACTATCTGAGCATGAGTAACCAGAATAAATCCTGTCTTTACACATACGAATGACATTTTACATGCAAATTCGCTCGCTGTACTGGGGTGAGCCTGGATTCGGATTCTAGTTTTTTAATTTCAATTCAAGGGGTGCCCATTCAATGTCGTTATCTATAACGTATGTTCGTTACAGCTCTGGTGCTGTGAAGTAGGGTTCGATCGCCAGTGGTGGGTTTTCGTTCCGGTTTTCTATTAGGCATCATAGGACGTTTTTTGACACTGTCTGAGCATGCGCATGTTCTCGACCCTTGCTCACTAAGAGTTCGCTGGAGGAATCTTAAAACAGGAAAAACCTGTCTATATGATGGACAGTGGTAGGATTCCGACAATGAGCTTTTTGCCGCAATACCTTAATCTTCTTGATATGATTTTGAGATAAAATCATATCAAGAAGATTCTGATATGATGAGTAATAATATGATTTTGAGTAAGTGGTAAGTAAATCATGTCTTTGGACGAGTCATATGTTGTTCGTAAGATGGAAGGGGATTGAAATTGTTTATTTATGTTACTTTCCGTATTCATTTACACAAACGAAGAGAATCACCTCCTAATTCGAAAAAAAAAAACTGTGTAGCATGTTGTTGATAATTCGAGCTCATGCAGTTCATTTATTAGTGGCGATGGTTTTTACGGCAGCGTTACGAATTCTGATGTTCAGGATTATAAGCAGATATGTTAACAAACGGGTGGGTCATTAATGGGTCACACAACTAAATGCAGCAACTAGAGTTCTTAATGTTTCAATAACAGTTTTTAACTCTCATGATGATAATGTTACAGATTTGGGTGTATATACTAGAAGAAAATTTTAGTAAATTTATTATGTTGAGGGCAATGGAGATGAAGGCCACTAGGTATGATTTTTTTAAACGTGAATTAGCTTGTATTTATTTACATAACTAACATATAAACAGATCATAATCGCGACAATTAAACCCCAATATATATACAATGAAATTCGAAAAATAAATAACAAATCTAAGAGTCATCTACTGGGGAAAAAAAAATCAGATCTCCACGAATGTATGAGTCGACATGTTCTGCAGCATTAATTATAGTTTAAAAATAGCATTCTAAATAATTAAAATTTGCATTTTGTTACATGAAAATCAGTTGACTAGAACGCGAAATACGGAGCTTTGTGTATCACCATAGGGGACTTATTTTTGGAGCCAAAATCTGTGATATTTGGCCAAAAGCCGCCAAACCTGGCGACAGTCAGCCCGATTTTATTAATGGGGTTTGTATTGTTTACTTCCCTGCATTGGTATTACTCAATGATATTAGTATTGCGTCATCAATATATGCGACAATTATATACGATAATAGGAAATTTTCCGAATGCAGGATTACCGCGAAAGAACTGGAATTTTCGCTAAAAGATATAAAATAACAGTTTGTCCCGCTCTCAATTTGCTTGTGATTGAATTCTAGTTGAACTCACTGTTTTGTGTCCGTCTGTGAGCGACCTTCTCGCTTGTTTTGAGAAACTTGTTTTTGAACACTGTTTGAGAATATATAATTGCTGTATGCTGAGGAAGAGATGACAGATTTTTTCGAGAATTTTCACTAAATTTTAGCCTGTAGAAGATTCTTATTGTGTGGGAAATACATCAGAGAAAGCTTCAGTGTTAAGCTGACTGTTACAAATGAAGTTACTGACTGCTAATTCCTTTTGAATTGTACATAGAAGATTGTTCAACGAAGTTTTAGAAACAATAAAATTTCTGTTTCGTCCTATCAATCAGACTGTTTACTAGAACACTCCATGTACACTGGACTTCTAACCCTCTGGCTGCTCATCCCGCGATTTCCACGGGCTACTCAAACGTAGAAAAATTTGCTCATCCCGCGATTTTCACGGGCAGGTGTTTTTCTTCCTTTATTGAGGAGAGCATCCCGCATTTTCAACGTTTAAGCAGTGAAATAAATTAGATACAGTCTGAGACGTTTACTGTAGGTTTTGACCAGCAGATATCATTAGTCATCCACTAAATTGCGGCATTTGAAGGTAGTACTCTGTATTTATGCTCTAACTTCACTTATTTGCCGCCTTTTTTAATCAGAAATGGCTGCTAGAAATCGTTCAGCAATTGACAGAGTGTAAATTCCGGATTATTTATGAGATTCTGAAAGAGATTTTAGTTTTGATAGTGAAAGTTATTTGGATGTTTTGGACTGCTCCTCAAACGGCGATGAATCTGACCATGATTCAATAAACCTGCAAAGCCTTAGGCCGTGGTGCATTTTCTTATATTATATAATAAACGGAAATTAACTCTAATGCAATTGAAATTTATTTAATTTTTTTTTTATGTAAGCACATCTGAAATTGGTTTTTCTGAAGCTTAGTTTCTCATGATAAAAATCTATATAAAAAATCTTCTCTAGAAAGAAAAATTGCACATTTCAATTATCTAATGTATATAGATTTGCAATATGGAAAAAAAAAATACACAATTTTTGAAGCGATTTTGCTCCACAAATGGAGCAGTCAGAGGGTTAAACTATGAACCCGGAAACTAAGCAGAGTTTCCGACAACAATATAAATTTCTACCTATTTTGACTTAGTATCAATGCATAATAAGAAGCAGTGATCTCTAAATGGTCCCTTTTAATTAATGAGAGTGCGCTCACGTTGATTTTTGGATCTTCCTTTGGATGAACAATGACTATAGTATGTAGCTCCTACAAATTAAGGTCTAAGAATTTTTGGAATGAAAACACTATCATTTTGAAACAATATGCCATTTACATGCCATTTGAAATTGAATTTGAGTTCCTGGTGTTGATTGGACTTAATAGTGTCTCTTAATTCTGTATCAGATAAAGTTTCTTTAGCTGTACTATCGGCGTTTGTGGGGGCATTTGGAAATTGAAATAGTGACTAGGAGTTGGTTTATTTATTAATTAATCAAAATATCTGGCGTTAAAATCTGGGGCATCGGATCACGTGTCAGACAATCCACATTTTCATATTCTTCGTACATTTAAAATTTTACTTTATAATAAAAACCCGTAATAAATGATGGATAGCGGAGTAAAGGAGTCGAAATCGTTTGTGCTAGTCAATTTTGTATCTAAATATTCTGGTAAAGGACTCATAATCAGTAAAATAATCTTCCATAAACATAATCATAAAACGGATTCACGGCAAATACGATCACAACTGTTTCACCATCCAATTGGCTGTAGTTCCTTTCATAGGGTGCTAGTAATCTTGAATTTAAAGCAATAGGCTTATCTTGCCCATCAATTACATGGCTTAAAATCGCATCGATTCCAACAGGACTTGCATTTGAGGTGTCACGGGTGAGATAGGAGAAAATGACCTAAAATTATTCTAACGGCCATCACGATTCACATGTTTTATAACGTACAGGTAGCGATATCTACCGGGTAATTCATAAACTATGCGCAGTAAGTGAAGTAGTGAAGATGAAGCAATGGCGTTATTCAAGCGATGACAATGTTATGCATCTAAAGAGAATTATTTGAAAACTTAGGTTTTAAAACTCATGTTATAAGTTAAGCATTAACTTTCCTACTTATTTAAATATACAGTCTTCCATAAACGGAAATATGGCTTGGTTTACTGAATGGAGTATGCTTTTAGATGGGAATTGCTAACTCAGTTATTTTTCAAGCGTCATGCACTAATATGACCTAAAATGGGCACCATATTGCCTAGTAAAATGATCCATCGGCTGAAGGAAATCCTGTACCGGGTCCTAGTCATAATAGCATCACTTCAACCGCTCTCAAAATGCGTGACTCCGTAGTATTTCTCCAAGATTAAGTTTGTTCAAGTATTGCAGGCTATAACTTTTGAATGGAGTAATTTTAAAATATTCCGTTTTATTGTTTGTGACATTTTTCTAGTTTAAAATTTTCATAAAATAAATTATGCGTACTATTTGATTGTAAAACTTATTTTATTTCCTTTTGTATAGTTATAATTACTTTTATGTCATTCATTTCGCCGATAAAAATCAATTTACAATTATTTTCAAATGGAGGATCATTTTGCCCTTGGGTAATATAAAATGATCATTTGGGCACTTTTTTAAAATTACATATTTTTTCAAAAGTTAGTGGGCTTTTAAAATATTATTAAAATGCGCTTATAATGCAAAATATAGTGTAAAACATAATAGCAAAGGGCCAAAGTTTTATTTGAATATTTATGTTATTTTAGACCAGTTTTCATCAAGGGGATCATTTTCTTCCACCTGCCCTTAAGTATAAGAGGCAATGTGGAATCACTTGGTGTTTGCCAATTAAAATTCTGCTTTATCTATTTTCAATTGGTACTTTAAAGGTTGAATCTGTATTTTCGAGATTCTCGAGATTTCAATCTCTCTATATAAAGGAAGATGCCCTAACTGACTGGCGATCATCGTCCAGCCAAATCTACTGGAGATACAGACAGGTAATTTTAGGAGCTCATGGCTTTTGTGGCCAAGGCGTCATTTAAGAAGCGATTTTAAAATATTTGTAAGCAGACGGGAGGTGGCGGTGCAAAACGTTCTTTTCACGTTTTTCTTCTTATTTTAGAGGAAAAAACAGATAGCCAAAAAATTAATGCTTTAACATGTAACTTACTGAAATACCTAAAAATCATTTTCAGGGTTTTTCAGCACTCAAACAGGGGTAAGGGGCCAAAACGTTCTTTAACGTTCTTTTCACATTTCCCTTGATACCTCAGAGGAAAAAAAGCTAGCCTTAAAATTGCTTCAAAATGTAAACAGCAGAAATATCTAACAGTCATTTTCAGGTTTTTTTTAGAATTCGCACCTAAAAGAGGGTAAGGAAACAAAACGTTCTTCTCACATTTCCCTTCATATCTCAGAAGGAAAAAGGAGATAGCTGCAAAATTATTTCTTTAAAATGTAACTTAAATAATATCTAAAAATCATATTTAAAAATCATTTTCAGGGTTCTTTTAGAATTCGCATAAAAAAAGGGATAAGGATCCAAAATGTCTAAATTCTAAAAAAATCTGAAAATAAATTTTTGGTATTCGTGTTCGCTACATTTGAAAGCAAGAATTTTATGGCTATCTCCATTATACTTTGAGTTTTGAGGGCGAAAGCAGCGTTTTTTAGAATTCGTGAGTAAACTGGTGTAAGGTGCGAAAACGTTGTTTTCGTATTTGGTTTCACATATTGAAGGAAAATAGAGATAGCCATAGAAATCCCTTGCATCAAAATGTAACGAACACAAATTATTTTTCAGTTTCTTTTGTTAAATCGACCCAATATTAGGTAGTTGACAAAAAATGTGTTTTTCACGTATTTTTTAGCTCTCGAGTGTTAGTAATTTCGAAGATTTTTGTCTATCTGGCGAAAGGACGTATCATTTTTCAAGGGTTGTAAAATGTGAAAAGTCGTTAAAGTTTAGAATTTTTTGGGTGATTTATCACCAGGTTTGGCACTAAAAAATACTTTCCCAAAACTGGAGGCAGCTTGGCGATATCTACTACGTTTGTCAAGAAATTGCCTATCCCTACTCATACTATTTATTTAATTGGAATATTGGTGTCTATATTCGTGTAAATAAAGGTGAAGTATAATTAGAATGTGCCTGGCGAGGATTTTAAAACAGCTTTAGTAGGTGATTTTAATACAGATTTAAATTTTGAAGTGTTTTATAGAATAGGAAAGACAAACATGGCACATTCACGGAATATTATGCACATTTCAAACAGTTTTTTTTATAAAGGTCAAGTATTCTTAGAATACTGACGGATATTGTAAAACAGTTTTTATAGGTGATTTTAATATAGATGTTTGTTCTAAAAAAGTGTTCTTATTACTGTGGCAATTGTAATATCGAAAATAAAAAATAAAATCCGTTATTCCATGGATTAAAGTAAGGCGATACGAGTAATTTTTACTTTCCGAACATGTACCATGTACGGAAAGTATTGTAATCATGAAAAAATTCAAATTAGAGATTTCGGTGTATTTACACGTTTTGAAGTCTTCTGAATTCATTTATGCTATTTTTAACGAGATGTGTGTGTGTGTTTGTGTGTATGTGAGTGAACACGATAGATCCTGAACGGGGCATTCGATTGAGCTCAAATTTTGTATATATTTTATAAACCACCCAGCAAACACAGCCGTATCGGGTAAGGGATGGGCCGACATCGGCAGTGCCGTTTCGATGTCGGCATTGGCATGACGGTAACTGGAGCGGTGTCGGTTCTGTGTCGGCAAAATGCGTTGGCGTAGGCAAAAGAAAGGTGATTTCGGTCATGCAACGGTCCGATTGCGGCAAGTCTTTTAGGGTTAACATGCGATTTCGGCGTTGTACCGCATAACCGATATCGGCCCAGAAGTGTAATTTCTAAACTTAACGGCATAAAACCAGCAAGCAGCACATATATATTGTTATAGTAATACTTTTTAATTTATGTTTCGATACTTACTATTTATCCCACCATGGCCGAGAGGATAAGGCACTGAACATGGTTGAAATGTGAAGGTCCAAGGTTCTGGTCTACCGCGTATCTGTCAATCTACAGTTTGGATTTTGGAGGATTTTCTCCAAATATAATGTAAATGTGCGTTAGACAACGTAAACAGATTTTTGAACATATAATTGAGGATAAATCACCGTTGTATCCCCAATTCTAGAACAGAATTTGGGGGAATTTTATAAAATTTTTATAAATTCAAAAAATTATCTAATATTCATAAAATGAAAGAAATATGATTGATTTTTATAAAATTAGGGAATAAATAATTACTATAACTAATGTTCAACCCCAATTTTATTGTTTATTAATTGTTTTATAGTTTGGAATTTATAGCTTTTTTTTTAAAGCTTAATTTACTTATTTTACCCCAACCCTCCTGTGGCGCATACAGAAAAATTGGTTGCCGACCATGTCCGAGTGGATAAGACACCCAACATGGTAGATGGCCGAAGAGTGAAGGTCAAGGTTACTGGTATACCGCGAGGCTGTCGATTTAATGGTCTGGAGTTTAGGGTGATTTTCTCCAGGTGTAACGTAAATACGCGTTTGAACCTTCTAAAAGTTTCTCCGCTTAAGGCATCCCCATTTAAGCAGATAGCCTTCGCGTAGCTTTGCCATAACTACAAAATCATATGAAATCAAATCAGAAAATTGGTCTTCGAGTCACAAAAAAAGAAACTTGCTAATTTGGCTGAAATGAAGTGTACAATAAAGAAAAATATCACATTAAAAGAAAATAATTTAATGGGAGGAGCCAGTTTAATGAAAAAGCTCATTTGATTAAAACAAAATGCACAGTGAAAAGAAGGATTGAGGGGGGGGGGGCTGGGTGTCAAGTTCCCAAACACCTTCCTAGGATCCGCCATATTGCGCTTTGTCCGATTTTATTCCACATCTGAACCCGGGTTTAACAGGATCGCTCTGATCATTGAAAATATGCACTGGTTTAATTTTTTTTGTGTGACATGCTCTGATTTTCGGTTCAAACGGAGCGTTGAATAATTTAAGCTGGGTAGCATTAGTGCTCATACATGAGCTTTAATTTAATCTGAATGCCTTAAAAAGAAAACGAAAATAACAAACTTATGGAATAGTACACATTTCACGTTGTGTATTGGGGGATTTAAAATGTAATCTATGCCTATAAATTGCCGCACCCTACTGGAAGGTCCCTTAACAATTTTTATAAAATGTAAATGAAAATATCACTTCGTGACTGTTCATTAATTTTTTCTTTATGGTGTTTCTTTTGTAACATTATGTTAGATTTGAAAACAGTTTGTTTTTTCAGCGAAATATTCTATAATTGTACAGACACTATTGAGTCTTCAAAATATTATTTTCTCATACAGTTTAATTCAGTATAATGTAATTTTTGATTTCCTTGAAGCTCTTAAGAAATTGCAGTACTTAAGATCCCATACCGAAACGGAACGTCCCTACCGAAACGATAGCCTGTTTTTCGACGCAACACATTGGTCACTGTTCTGTTTTGCGGGTCAGAGTTCATTCTCAAGGGCACAGCCAGGCACGTCCAGATAGTGTTTTTTTTCCCTTGCCTCTCCCCCTTCCCTTAACACAGAGAAGGCTATTGTGAGGGGGGGGGGGGAGGGAAGAGTGGTTTTAGCCATATATCGCTCCGACAATCGTACCTGCCAGATTTGGCGATTAATGAATTCAGAGGCTGTGGACTAGGAACACATTTTTTTTTTTTTTTTTTGAAATTCGAAACTTCACCATGTGCAATACTTGCGACCATGTGCAATACTTGCGGGGGAGAGACGCGGACAAGGGCGGATCCAGAAACTTTTTTCGGAGGGGGCGCAAATCGTGAATACTCATTTTATCTAGTGTAAAGCCGACTTAATATTGCTGAAAGCCACATTTATCTAGTGTAAATATATTTTTCTTGGAGGGGGCGCGCGCCCCCTGCGCCCTCCCCCTGGATCCGCCTTTGGACGCGGACGACGTGGGCAACCGCCCACGGCCTCGAACTGACGATTACTCTTATTAACGAGACGACGATTATTAAAAGAGATGCATTTTTGAATACATAGCAACTTTTGATGAAATAAGACTTTTAACATTCATTATAATTCTTCAAGAAAATTCCTCCAAAATGTAAATGTACTGGATATTTTTGTTATTGCTGAGATTACTGACCAATAATTGTAAAAAAAAATGTCCAGCTATTGAAAACTGACTATCTGAAACAGCACAGATGATATGGTTAGCATAAACTGTCGGGTTAAAACATTTTTTTTTTCAAATGGCGGCCATTTGCCGTATAAGCATTGGAACCACTAGGCCGGAATTCTTGGACACTTTATTACGGAGGCAACTATTAAGTGGACCAGCGTTAATCGAACCCGGACCCGTGATATGGTAGAATGGTTCTTTAGTCACTGCACAACCCGAACGGCACGTCGAATTAAAACTTCCATATTAAATTTTATCTTAGAGCATTTCATATCACTTCCGAATGCAATGTCATGGTTGAGTCTTCTGTAAATATAACCCCTGAAAAAGTCTTCCGCTCCAGGAAGCCTCCCTAGACAGATAAACCTGTGGCAGACCTGTCATAACGCACGAGCAAAACAAACATCTTAGTTAATGCAGATACACAACAATGCTTCTACATCACCAAATTTTTTTTTTTTTTTTAAGGGGGCTTCATTTAACCCTTTGAGGCGCAACTCTTTCCCAATGCTGAAAAAAGGTCAGCATCGCTCGACTTAACTACCAGAAAGATGGCGGACGATCGAAACGTTCATCGCGTGCCACAGATCTAGAGACCCCTTTTTGACGACAGCTGGCTGTGCCGGCACAGAGCTGTTAAAAATAATCGTGACAATTTTTTATGGAAAATGACGTGCTAAAAAGTAAAGGATTCTCGTGGAGCTATGTCACCTGCAACTATTTTTATAGAAATCAAATCTATTCTTCGTGACTGGCAACAGTCAAAACGTCAGAGTTTGGTGGTCTCAGAGAGGGAACACTGCGCGTTAAAGGGTTAATGTACTTATTCGATATTCTTGTGGGAATTTAACACAAAGTCTCTCTCTGCGCAGATTACGATCAAGGCATCTGTGTGTCCTGGGCAAAAGAAATATATTGGGCCCCACGCGATAACTTTCCCCCTTCTAAAAAACCAATTACGATTGGTTTATTCTGAAAAATTTTAAATATCTTCCCCCTCTCTCCAAACACGAGAAATTTTATTTTAAGTAAAGTGAAATAAACGAATATAAATATGATGAACGAATATATATGATATCAATGAAACAGATAACGTCAGTGAAACGTTACGTCTAACTGCAACTGCTATATCATAGTTGCCAAAATGTACGGGATATAATAAACCACATTTAAAAAAAAATATTTTTTTTAATAACAGTTAACCAACAGATTTAATTAAAAAAATTTTGTTACTTTCAAACTTTAAAAATACTGTTCATGAAAAGGTAGTTAATCAGATTCTACAAATGTTGGCAGCCATGGGCGCCGGCAGCATAGGGCAAGGGGGGGCCAATGCCCTCCCCCTAGATTTTTGTATGCAGTGATTTCCCTTGCTTTTTTGCTCTTTCCAACATGGTAACCATACGTTAAAGTAGTCTTTGCCCCCCCTTGAGTTGTCTTTGCATCCCCCCCCTGGGAAATATTCTGCCGGCGCCCAGCGCCCATGTTGTCAGCTATGCTATATATCGACTAAGCCTTTTGACGAATTGAAAAGAAGTTTAAATTAATTTCTACAGATGTAAATTTGAATTATTTTCATTGTTCATAGTTTATAATTGAAAAACAATACAAACTTTTGACGTTTTTTCCTTTGTTATCTTATTGTGAGATTATAAAAAGTGTAACATATAACATTTTTGGGCCCGTAAAATCTTGGGGCTCTGTGCAGTTGCCCCGTTTGCCCTGCCAGTAATATGACACTGTCTCTGTGACTAAGCTTCCCAGAACGGGAATTTCTTTCAATGCTCGACTGGACATTGAAAGACCTGGTCTAGGAAGCAATACTGGTCACAGAAGGAGAGTCTTCTCCATTGCGTCTTTTCAATTATAAAAGCGAAGAGGTTAAGCATATGTAGACTTTTGTTTTAATCTGTTTTCTGTCTGCGTGTATTTAAAAACAACATATTAGTACTAATTTGGTAATAAAATAGATTAAATTGCCTAATAATTATGCGTTCTTATTATTTTAAGTACTATTTAATCAATCAAATAATATCGATGGTAATTTCGAAAAGTAACATTTGTACTACAGCTTTTTAGAAAATTCGAAATTTTCATTTTTCTCAAATTTTTCAGGTCAGAGTGGCGAGGTAAAATATTGAGAGAAATTTATTTATTTTTGGTAGGCTCTAACTGACCTATTATGTAACATTCTCGTGGTATGCCAGTATAAAAATTCACATTTTTTTCCAAAGATATTTTTTTCATAAAATTTGATTTCCCCCCCCCCTCTTATTTCTGTTTTTCGGTGTCGCAAATTGGGGGGAAGGGGGAGGCTAAATAGTGAATAATATTGTTGGAGATGTTTGCGAATTCTAACTTTCTAACTATCCCATTTTGCAAGTTTTCCGTACTGTTCCAAAATTGATTCCGAAATCCAAATATTTTTGCTTATTTCGCCCCATCTTAATCCAGATGCCAGTATCTTAAAAAATGCACACAGCCTGAGGGTCAGCAGAAAAGCGTGGGAAAGGCATATATTGTTTGCTCCGTTGGCGAAAGGGGAAGGGTTGTTCTAAACTAAATTCCCGCCATTTGAGGGGCGGAGTGATTCGTCGGGGCGAGTGCCTTTCAAAACTCTCCTATTATACTAGTGCGTACCCACAGCCTGTTGGGGAAAAAAGAAAGAAAAATAAAGACATCGGCGCTTGGTATGTTTTCACTGAAAAATACGTTGAAAAGCTTTATTTGCACTTGCACGGATACTAGTGAGATGCCAGGGTGTGATTATTTCTGAAAAGATTAGAATAAATATTTTTGCTATAGACCAGCTGGATTAAAATATTTGTTAAATGACATAATTAAGTTCATTAACAATGTTTTAATCTGTTTGGTTGTCTTATAATGCTGAAGATCCAAAAAGTAAGGAAAAAAATGGTAAGTTAAATATTTACTTAACTATTGTATAAAATATTGTTTTGCCTTTTCTTTGTAAAGTATATTGGGTAACAACTTTTCAACTTTTTTAATTTTCTTGTAAATTATGCTTGTTTATATTTTTACTCAGATGAAATCCTAGTTTAATTGTTGCTTTAATTTTTTTCATATCTTTGAACGATTTAAAAATTTAGCAATGTACTTTCATGTCTGTATATCCTATTACTAATAAGCATATTAAGCTTGATTATTATACAAAAGGAGGAACATGCATAAATATAAATAGGGTATTATTTTTTATTCTTTTGCGCAAATAAACATCAATATTGTATTGAAAAGGATCTTGCTAATAATACGCAAAAAATTATAATGTATATTGTTAAAAAGTTAAAAAAAAAAAACTCCCTACAGTAGGTGATATAGGTAAGGTGGTGTAAAATGAGATATCTATCAGAAACATACTGTATATTTTCTCATAAGAAACCTAGTTTCATTATTTCAATGCATAATGATATAAGTCCACTTTATTCTTGTATTATGGCATAACTTGCAATATAATTAATGTAAACTTATTTATTTATCTTTTTTAATGTGTTTGATTGCATGTACTATTTTCTTGGACTCTAAAATATTAAAAATATATGTATATTACTATCAAAACGAATGAAATAAACAAATATTTGGTCAGTTACGAAAACCTTGCTTAAAAGCAATTAAATATTTGGTTAAATATGAAAAATGTCTAATTAAGTGGTTGATTTGACAAAATAATTTAGTAATTAAATGAAACACTTTTTAAATTAATCAAAACAGTTTATTTAAAGAAAATTTTTATTATTTCATAAGTACTTTCAGCAAAATCAGTCCTAGGGGCATACAGTCGTTAATTTAGTTATATATATATATATATATATATATATATATATAATATAGTTTTTGCCCCTGGAAACTAATTATAAGCTTATTTGAGAATTCAATGGGACAGCGATTTTTTTTCGTTTTTTTATCGTTGCCGGTACCATACCATTTGCGGAAAGTTGTCATTTTAAGGCCGGCGTAAAGCTGGGCCGATATTGTTGTCGTTATAGCCGACACCGATCCAAAACCACCCCATCCTTCCGGCCCGACACACGCCCAGGCGGACGCAAATTTGTCGTTTTCGGCACCGGCAGAGCGATATCGCCCCGGCACATTCTGCGTCGGCATGCCGATGTCGGCCCAAAACTTATCCGATAGGGCTGTGTTTGCTGGGCACCGTCGCAAGACCGGAATTGATTCTGTTGCGTACAGGATTTATAGTTTTTCTGCAGGACTACGACAAAGATTTCTTTTACATTATGGCCTGTGAGAGAAAATTCTTGAAAGTACGCTAGCGTTTAAACGGTACATTCGATTGAGCTCAAATCGGGTATACATGTTATAAACCACCATCGTAAGACCGGTATAGATTTTGATGTGTATAGGACTTAATAGTTTTTCTACAGGGCTACGACAAAGATTTCTTTTACATTATGGCCTATGGGGAGAAATTCTCTAAAGTGCGATAGCGTTTAAACATTACATTCGATTGAGCTTCAATTTGGTATATATGCTTGAATTATTCATCGATTAAATTTATTTAAATGCTTGGTAATGATCTTAATCGTAAGTGTTCGGAAAGTCGAGTGGAGTCACTCCAGATTTTTTTAAAAAACTTTGTGTACGGCTTAGATTCTTACGACATTACCAGATGTAGCACCATCTGATAAGAGGATTAGATGTAGTGCGAATGTGCAACTCTTGGTAATTTGGACGAATTGGATTTTTTTTTCTTTCGATTTTAAACGCATGATGTAAAAATGGAATCAAGAGCAATAAATTTTATTTTCTATATTTGATCATTTAGTGAACGTAGTAACATTGTCCATTTAATTTTATTCACATATGTGTCAATCAATATTGTTAGATCATGAAACACGGATACAGATAGGACTATATAAATCATTTAATAGACTATAATTTAGCGGAGAGAAGCACATAAATCTATGACAAAAATAGATTTAATATTTATTTATTTATTTATTTTCCATTTATATTTGTTGGTTTATTAATAACCATTCCGTGACAAGAACGGGTAGTATATATCTATCTCTCTCTCTCTCTCTCTCTATATATATATATATATATATATATATATATATATATACCGGGTGCGCCAAAAGTTCGTTACAACTTTAAAAATTCATAAAAAAGGAAGAAATGAAGATACAGACTTGTGGTTTGTACGTAAAGGCTTAACAGGAAGTCGGTTTTTTTTTTTTTTTGAAACAACAACAAAACATTTTAGTTAAAAAAGTGATAGGTAGAGAGCGCTTACGACCTGAAACACAATGAGTAGCACAACAGTACGCTTCATTCATTTATTTTGGCAATAACAAATGTTCAACATGACCTACAGAACATTCTACGGCACAAGTAAGGCAACTCACAACTCCCATTACAGCTGAATGCAGCAGGTCGGAATGCTTTGCAGGAGCCTCTCGACAGTTTCAGGTTGGTCCGCGTGGAAGGGGATGAACGGTACACAAGGGACTTCAAGTAGCCCCTCAATCAGAAATCAACTGGGTTGAGGTCGTGTGATCCTGCAGGCCACGCGATTTTGCAACATAGAGCGATCACTTTATCGACACCAAAGGTACCCAATAGGAATTATCTGACGGGATTGGCAAAGTGTGGCGGAGTGCCATCCTGCATAAAGTTGATTACAGATAACACACTTCTTTGATTTAATGCGGGCACGAATGCGGGCACGACTACGTCATGCCCGCATTAAATCAAAGAAGTGTGTTATAACGCTTTGTGTTATAACGAGTGAGATAACGTTCAGCGGTTATTGTGCACGTTATCCAGCCTAATCTGGGAAACGATTCTTCGAAGAAGAATGGTTCGGCAATGAAAGATGAAGTGAAGTCACACCAGACTGCTTGTAACCTTGGCCGGCTGCACTGGCGTCGTCGTGTATTCACAGGGATTCGACGTTGCCCATATACGGGTGTTCTGGGTGTTGACATCCCCGTGTGGTGTGAAGTCCAGAAAATGTTGAATTACAACTGAGGGTCGCTTTCCATTCTTGCTAAGGCTCATTTTGCAAATGTTTCCCTCGGAGCTGTGTCTCCCGGTTGTAACTCTTGCAGTGATTGCAGTTTGTAGGGATAGAGATGTAATATACCGTGGAGGATACGTCGAATCGATGAGTCAGGCACATTCAATATCCTTCCAGCTTTGCGAGCACTGCTACTACCTATTCCGCCGCTAAAGCGTTCACAGTGGTTTCCACCTCAGTAATTTAGCCCTCCGCTAACAAGGGTCTTCCACTTCGTGGTCGATCCTCTAAAGAGCCAGTGTCTTCGAACCGTTGGACAAGCTTCACTATTCCAGTACACGATATGGGGCGATTCTTCGTCTTCAGTCCTTTTGCCGTACGAAATTTCCCCAACGCAACAGTTGGGGCGCCCGGCAACGCTCGATCGGGTAATGATAACATTCTGAAAACAAATGAGAAGTCACCGTGTATCACGGTCTTTTATTGCAAGTTTAATTTGCATAATACTGCTGAATCTGTCGCATGTCAGCGAATTCTACCGGCGACTTTTTTAACTAAATTTTATGTGGTTTCTAAAAAAAATTCCGGCTAAGCCTTTACGTACAAACCGCACGTCTTTATCTTCGTTTCTTCCTTTTTTAAATAATTTTTAAAGTTGTAACGAACTTTTGGCGCATTCGGCAATATATATACGTACATATATATATATATATATATATATATATATATATATATATATATATATATATGTATATATGTATATATATTGAATTTACTGTGTCTTCCTAATACAGACGTGCGACAGTATTTCTGTTATTACTCTAAATTCGATATTTTAATATAAGATAACAGCTATTATCTTTGTTCAAATGAGAATATCTTAGAAAAATAAAATAATTCTGCTGTATGTAAAAATAACGTTCTAATTAACATTAAAAAAATTTCATTTTTTATGCCCCATTTATAACTCTGTCTGGCATCTGAATGGGACAATTTATGAAACTGTATATTTTTACTTTTCATTTTTATTATACCGGTTTGAATGTGGTTTTGTATATGTTTCCTGAAAAGTAAGGTATTCAATTGTATTTTTATGCAAATCGCATTAAAATAATTGCAGTAGATTAAAAAAAATTCACAATGCAAAATATCCCGTTCATTCTACTTCCTCCATATATAGTATGGCGCACTTTTAATTATATGTATGATGAAATAAGTTTTATATTGTTCCTACTTTTTTATATCATTTATAACAAAGTAATTACTGTTAATAGATGTAATAATTAAATAATAATAATAATCATACAATATAGTATGTGATCATTCAAAGCTAACCACATCTGAACACTTTCTAAATACTATCTATCCTGATAGAATTAAAAAGAAATATCTCATTTTTGATGTAAGTAATATAAAAATGTATACTAATTATGTCTCTGAAAAAAGTGTAAATGAAATTTTTCTTTTTACTTTTTAGTAATGCTATTGCAATTCAGTTCCAATCCTATATTTTTTTCTCAGTTTTTGTGTACTGTTGAGAGTTTTTGAGTGCTAATTCAAATTAAACACTTGGACTATTGAATACATTCTAACAAAATGTTATTAATAATTAAGTTTCTGATTAACGAATAGCTAACCTATTTTCTTTCATCGTTATAAAAACGTGGACAACGGCGTTCGCCTTTCTGTGCTCATCGTTGCTTTCTCCCATAGGTCTTTGAATGCCTTATTGAGTAATTCTTTTCGCATGCTAGCAATACGGCTGAGACAATGAAGGAGCTTTTGAAATTTTATTGGGGTAGAGTTTTGAAAGTTATTTCCAGAATGTATTTATTTCTATTTTAGTTTCATAAAACAAAAGAGATGTTGTTGTAAGTTACAGAGTTGCTTCAAGACATGCTTTCAAGTGATTTACTAAAGAACCAGATCGCGTACAAACGTGACAAGTATGAAAAAATCGAGGAAGATTCAGGAATTTTAAACAGATGATTTAAATTTCGAAATTCAAATTATTTTAGAATAATAATTTGAAATAAAGTGATAATTTGAATTTAGAATTTATAAAAAAATGAATAAAACCTGCATTATGGTTGCCATGCTTGGCGATTTTCCGCATATCTATTGCATATCTTCGAAATTTAGGTTCTTGAATATAAGCAGTAGACAGAAATGTCGATCGTAAAAGTAATTGAATGTTCTCGAATCGTCCTTAGATATCAAAATAGCGTCTGCATGTGAAGACAAAGATGGAATTGAATGCTTTCGTTAAAATAAGGGAGATGAATTATATGTATGATGACAATGATGACCTTAAGAAAATACGCCAAATTGTAGAGCTTTGCTAAAAATAAAGTAGCTATTTGAACCTGTGATTGTAAAGGTTGGTCTTAAATAAATTGTAAGTAGTTTTAATTCGAAGTTAATAATCCCGAGGTAGTTTCAACAAAAAAAAACTACCTAAACGTCTTTTATTCTCACTCTTTCAACATTATTTTGTACCCCAAATTT
Source organism: Cheiracanthium punctorium (assembly GCA_038373885.1). NCBI lineage: Eukaryota > Metazoa > Arthropoda > Arachnida > Araneae > Cheiracanthiidae > Cheiracanthium > Cheiracanthium punctorium. The sequence goes on along the minus strand of JAWZYV010010910.1, from coordinate 34,403 downwards.
CTTAATTATGAATCCATATTCGCAGGATAAAGGAAAGTTTGTCGATAAAGACGTTTACTCCTGTACTTCCATACCTGTACCAAAAATACTGATGAAAATGCAAGAGATGTAAATCATTTTCTCAAGAAAGAATGAATACTGTGATTTCCCAACATGTCCTACAACTACTTTTTGAAAATTGTTCCATGTATAAGTGTGTACAAAAATATACACAACTACCACATTTCTGGCGATTGGAAATTTATACCACCTATGCAAAGAAAAAATAACAGTTTGACGTGCTTTTTATACACCTGGAAGAGGATTTTTGCATTCACACGAAAACATGAGCGACTGTTAGCTGTTAGATAGGCAGTTTTCATGTATTTTGTTTTCAAAACTTAACGCTACTGGCTATTGTTTGTAATATTTTAGAAGTAAACGCAGTGTCTACTTTTATTGAAGTTACATAAGAAATCCACATCTCCGCATATACCTTTTCAAAACGAACTTTTCTTGAGTATGCCGGATCATGCACGAAGAGCAGAGGACCGAGATATATTTCAGTGATATACAGGGTATGATATACAGTGATATACAGTGATATACAGGTAACACACTTTATTTATTTATCTATTAGAGATAAGTGGGCAATGCCAATTGAAAAAATGTTCAAAATAAGGGAGGAAAAAAGACTGAGAAAAATTCCTCTTGCAAAAAAAAAAAATAATAATAATAAAATAAAATTACATGCGATACCCGTAGAAAAATTCCGATTTAGTAAAATGTGCCAGATACACTAATGAGATGATTCAGAAAATTTCAGCCATCCATCATAAAATGTCTGAGAGAAACAACGATGTACAGAGGCTATATAGGAATTTGAATTCAAACGTTTATTGCTAAGTGCAATTTTTTTTCTTTCACAATTTCTGTACGACCCCTTAAATTCGATCATCCGATGTGTTTTTTTCCCTTCAGGAGTCACTGAAAAGTGGTTTAAGTCAGTATGTATTGAACTTTATATCGCTTATAATTGTCAAATTTTTTATATCAACCCATAATTGCATGTGGTACTTATGGGTTGATATAAAATTAGATGGGAATTATTTTACGGTGGTCGTATACAAATTTAAAAAGTATAACTTTTGAAAATTAATGAGAAGATTATTTTCTGTTAACTTAGTCCTTTTTAATACCTTATTTTTTTATTTATATTGCCCACTTATTTCTAATAGGTAAAAAATTAAAGCGTTTTACCACATTTCGGGACACTTTATATAGCACGAAAAAATTTCACATGAGAAGAAATACATGCAAAAAGTCATCATAAATTATAATTTTGCAGTAGAACATAAGCATATGGGTGTCGCACATTTATCAGACAGTTATTTAAGTCAATATTAACTTAAATTAAGATCTTAAATAGAGTTATTTTACAATTTCTTTTACTTCCTGTGTTTTTGTTAAACTAAGGATTTTGCATAAAAAGTTGAAGGCAGGCGATATTCCATAATATGTATTCAGAGAACAGATTCCAGTGTGTCTGTGTAATATCTGGTAATGTAAAACTGAGTGAATGAAGAGAGCACTCAAGCACATCTGATGTAGAAATGCTAATTCAGGCCAAAAGAAAGGAAAAAAAGGAGAAAAAACTGAAAGGACCCTAGAAAGACAGTGACGGAAATTTCTAAAATATCATTGTTTGCCAGGAGAGGACAGCTCGCATCACTGATTGTATCGCTTAGAGCTACATATACGGCCTTCCCAGAATTTCCGGCCTCAATTTGGAGCCTCATCAGAGGGTGGGGGGCTACTGAATATTGGCACCCCTTGGAAACTGCTAGCGACCGCTGAGAGGACTTTCGGAACCACGGATTTAACGTGCACGTACACCGCATGCACACGGCGGTCTTTAGTGGTACGCCGGTATCGAACCCGTGACCTTACGGTTACAAGTCCAACGTCTCTCTTAATCGGGATTGCTGAATACTCGTTAGATCCCCTTAAAATGTCAGCCACCTAAGGCACTTCTCCATACCCCACTAAAAATAATCTGAAGATTTTCTTCAGAAAATGCCATATTCTACAGACATTCTGCAGAAATTTTATGATAATTTAGAGATTGAACCTTATCTTCAGATTGTTTACAGACATTTTGCAGACATTTTGAATATCTTAAAACGACGGACATTTTTCTTAACATTTTCTTAAGAATCTAAAGACAAACCCGCAGATTCAACTTTGTCTTCAAAATATCTGTAGATTTTTTTTGCAGTTGTCAAAATTTGTCAACAGTTGTCAAAATTTGCTTACCTGCAGTTAAATTCTACCTTCCTCACTAAAAATAAGTAAAGTGTCCCATTTCGGGGGGCAGCAGCCCCCTCAGGCCACGCCCCTGCTGTGCAACATAGTATTAATTAACTTGCAGTTAAATGCTACCTTCCTCATTAAAAATAAGAAAAGGGTCCCATTTCGGGGGGGAGAAGCCCCTCAGCCCCCCGTCTGGTTACGCCCCTGCTGTGCACCATAGTATTAATTAACCTGCAGTTAAATGCTACCTTCCTCACTAAAAATAAGAAAAGGGTCCCATTTCGGGGGGGGGGGCTTTGGCTACGCCTCTTCTGTGCACCAAAGTATTAATTAACCTGCAGTTAAATGCTATCTTCCTCACTAACAATAAGTGAAAGGGTCCCATTTCAGGGGGGGCAGCAGCCCCCTCTGGCTAGGCCCCTGATATCGTGTATACAATACTGCTTTCTAATTAAATTATACTTTTGTATATATGCCAAAAACAAGTGCTAGAAATATTTTTTTCTAAAGTCGAACCCTGCTTTCTAATTAAATTATACTTTTGTATATATGCTTGGGTACTCTGTTCAATGAAGGCGACAATGAACTTCATTTCCTCCAAAACATTTATTTATTTTTTGTTGTTGTGGTTAAATATGAATCTTTAAATCATCATTAGTTTTAAAATAAAACAAAATTATGTCGGTACGATAGTTATAGAGCGCTTTCATAACAGTTTAGTAGTAAACAATACTTTTATTCTAATTTAGAGTTTATTATTTAATCTTTTCATTTTATTTTCATAGTAAAGTACAATGTTTAAGTTACAGCACCTGATCAAACTTATGTATCTGGCTCGACCGTCGAAAAGTATCAGTATCTAGCGAGAGCGAGACCTAATTTCATGTGGATCACGAGTGCCATATTCCCACAATTGTTTGGCCTGTTCAGTAGTGTATATTTAAATTGTTTAATTAATAATGTACTCAGGGTGCATTTAAAATTGTATTTATATTTTGATCTTGATGCTTAAAATATTAATTTTCTTCCAAAACATTAAATTTCATCAGTGCTTCAATTAAGGCATTTTATTTTAACTTTTAAAATTTTGCTTTTATCTTGTTTAGAATCTTTTCGGACTTGCTTAAAATAGACCAACTTTTTGGCTTTTAGCTTCAAGGAATGATTTCAGTAATGTCTTTTCAAATTTCATCCACATAATTAATATTGTTAAGTATGTATTTAAACCACAGCCAATATAATGGAAATGTCTTATGAGCTGCTAGGCAGACCTAGACAAAAGGCAAAACTAAATTCGAACTGCAAAACTTACTTAAAAATCTTCTGCAAAAAAATGGTGTGACCCTCAATAATAATTATTTTAAAGTAACAATAAGCTTAAAGTTATGATGCAGGATGGTAGCAATCTCTCTGAAGCTTTTTAATATCATGTAATTTTACTTAAAGTTAATATGTGCATTGTATGTACAAATAATTTTCTGTTGACGAACTTGCACTATCAGTGACCCTGTTTGCAGAAAACGTGTGATGCCTGAAAAAACACTCAAAATACTGGTGTTAAACAATAAAGTAATTAAAAAACTTTGTAAAAAACACACATAAGAAGTAAAAGGAAAGAGGATACGCGTTTCGTTCAAAAATTGTTTTGAACTTCTTCAGTCCAAGCCCTTCGACGTAAAGAACACAGGGAACTGAAAAGAGAAAAACAAGCAAGATGTTGCCACAAGGGGCAAAGAAAAGTCGAACAAAACCACGGAGAGGGGAGAAAAAAAATTAAAAAAGGGGGATAAAAAGGAAAGGAAAGAAGCACAAAAAATACAGAAATAAAAAAGGAATAAAGAAAAATAATAAAAAAGGGAACACACAAGTACAAACACACACACAAAAAAGAGAAAACAGAACAAACAAACAAAAAACAAATAGCACACTTTTTTTTTTTAAATAAAAACCACGAACAGGACAGCACAATAAATATATATATAAATAATTTTTTTTTTTAATAAAAACGAAAAAGAAAGACAGTAACACACGTACATACACATTAAAGAAACAGGGGAAAAAAAGGGGGGGTAGACGAAGAAAGTGAAAAGAACCTTACAACAGCAACTTCCAAGCAGAATGAACGAAAGGAACGGAAGAACCATCGTTCACAAGACGATCTAAGTGCTGGGTAATGGAAAAACCTTCCAAAAAATCCAGATGGGACAAAGACTGAGGAGTGCACAAAATCTTAGCCTTAGAAAACTGAAATCGATGATTGGAATTCCAACAATGTGAGGCAATAGAAGATTTGGAAAGTTCGTGCTTAGAGACATATCTCTCATGCTCTTTGAGCCTAAATTTGAGAGCTCTTCTGGTCTGACCAATATAGCCCAAATCACAAGATTCACAAGGAATATAATAAACACCCCAACGGTTCTCAGTAGGAATAGGATCTTTAAGGGAAGAAAATTTAAGTTTATTAACAGGTTTAAAAATGACTTTGAAACCGAAATTTTTGAGAAGTTTAGAAATTTTGTAGCATAAAGGTGAAAAGAAAGGTAGTACAATTAATTCGTTGTGAAAATTAATAGTATTAGTAGAAGTATTAGGCTTATTAAATTTAGAAACAGCTTTATCAATAATAGAGGGGCTAAAACCACGAGAAACAGCTAAGGATTTTAAGTAACTAATTTCATTATTAAGAGAAGAAGAATCAGAGCAAATTTTGATAGCACGAAACACATAAGTGTAAAAAGCAGAAAGTTTTTGCTGGTAAGGATGATTAGATAGGGCATGAGGAGGTAAAGATATAGAAAAGGGCTTGCGGAAAACAGAAGTAGAGAAACCGTCAGGATTCCTAGAAACAAGAACATCCAAAAAAGGTAAAGAATTGTTGCACTCCTCTTCTAGAGTAAATTGGATACACGGATCAACAGAATTAACGATCAAAAGTAAATTAGAAATATCACAATTGGAATCCACTAGAACGAAAGTATCGTCAACATATCTGACCCAGCACGGAAAATTAAAGACCTTGAAGAGCTTCTCTTCAAAATAATGCATATAAATATCACATAAGAGAGGTGAGAGAGAATTACCCATAGCAAGACCCTCGGTTTGTTTATAGAAAGAGCCATTAAAAATGAAAGCAGTTTGTTTAATACAAACGCTTACTAAAGCTATAAACTCTTTAATCTCAATAGAAGAATAATGAAACTCGCGTAAACGCTTTTCCAAACAGTCAATCGCACCTTGGATAGGAACATTAGTGAATAAAGATTTAACATCAAGAGAAAGCATTTTACAATTAGTAGGAGAAAGAAGTTTAACTTTGTTAACGAAATCATAAGAGTTTTTAACAGTGTGGGTATTACTAGCAGTCAAAGGTGAAAGAGTATGCGAGAGGAAACGTGCAAGGTTATAAGAAGCAGTACCAATGTTAGAAACAATGGGGCGAAAGGCAAGAGAAGGTTTATGAATTTTAGGAAGGGCATAGAAACGAGCACAGTTTGCAATAGAAGGAATAACATAACGTTTAGTTTGAGCATTTAAGATTACAGAGGACTTCACAGTGTGTTTAATTTCAGAAAGGTGACTGTTAGTAGGATCAGAATTTAATTTAGTGTATGGACCAGTGGTTAGCATGTTATTAATACAATCAACATAAGAAGATTTATCAAGTAAAACAGTCTGGCCGCCTTTATCAGCTTTAGTAATGAGTAAATTAGGGTTAGAATTAAGTTCTTTGAGAGCAGTTTTTTGAGAACGAGAAAGGTTAGATTTGGCATGCATATTATTTGAAGAGATAGTATTAGCAATAAGATGTCGCAAAGTATCAAGTTGGTTAGAAGAGAGTTTACTATTTTTAAAGGAGTTTTCCATAGGAGCAATAAGTTTGGAAACCGAAACGTTACTAACACGAGAACATCGAATGCCACCTATCTACCAGCATGTATTTTGACCTGCTGAATCCGAATTTTAAGTAAGTTTAAGCCATACACCCTCGAGTATCGAGTAAATTGAAAAAATAGCGTAAATTGGATAAATGGTAATTAAAAACATTTATGAATCTAAACCAAGCGTAATTCTAATGTATTTCAATCCGCTGAATACAAATTTAAAGTGTATTTTAGATTATAAACCGTTCTAAATCTCAAAAACATGAAAAAAAAAACTTGAAAAATGTTAAAAATAGCAAAAAATCATCATTGTATTAATGAAAAAAATTTTGTTGACCCAAATCAAAGAGGATTTTTATGTAATTTGATTTGCTTAATCCAAATCTAAAATATATTTGGCTTAGAATCCCTCAAACTCTCAAAAAATCACAAAAAACTGATAAAATAGCAAAAGTTACAGTTTAAAAAAATTGAAAAAAATCTATAAAACATTATTAAATACGTTTCTTGTATTTTTTTATGCGTAAAATATAAGTATAAAATCTGAAAATGCAAAAAAATTGTAATATCTCTAAAAAATGATGTATAAACAGAGTAGGGAGAGCGATTTTCTCAGATTTTAAAATCTGAGAAAATTGCAGAACGGTTTATAATCTAAATACACTTTAAATTTGTATTCAGCGGATCGAAATACATAAGAATTATGCTTGGTTTAGATTCATAATTTTTTTTAATTACCATTTATCCAATTTATGCTATTTTTTCAATTTACTCGATACTCGAGGGTGCACGGCTTAAACTGATTTAAAATTCGGATTCAGCGTGTCGAAATACATGCCGGTAGATAGGTGTCGTCGGATTTACAAGCAACTTTTCTTTTGTGTGTGTGTGCTGGTGAATTTTTTACCCGGTAGAATTTTGTCATGTTTTCTGCTCCAAGCTGCAGAAATACAAAAAATTTTCACTATATATACATACACACACACACACACACACTGCAGTATTCAATATATATATATATATATATATAATATAAAATAGCTAAACTTACGTAATATGGAATCCCAAGTAAAACATTAAGAGATAGCACATAATAACAATTGTAAAACTGAAACCATGAAATAATAAATGATAATCCAGAGGTATAAATATTTAACCATATGTAAGTTAGTTAAGTTAACCATACTAACCTAAGTTAACCATATGTAAACATTTACAAATCAGTAAAATGTCACGACAAATACCACTTTTATGAATGTTTCAATTTTGAAATGTTTTTATGGGTATTTACAGTTGTCACACACCTTAGAAACGATAAGAGGAGGAGCATGCTGAGGTGTCCTATCGAGTCAAATGCATAATTTTTAACATTTCAAAATTTTTAATTTAATTTTTATTTGTGATGAAATGAAGTAAGTAATCAGAAATTTTAATCTTGAGAGATAACTTAGTTATTATGATTACATAAAAGGAAGTTTGGGTGGGCCCCTAAAAATCAGGGGCCCAGGGCATGTACCCCGAAAGCTTCGCTGTAAATCAGTCCCTGAGCATATACATATATGTATTACAGAAAAATGGGATCTCTGAAATAACATGGTTTACATAAATTGTCCATTAAGAGTTATGTTTAGTTTTAACTGAAGTATTTTTTATCAATTATTTCAAATAATTGCAATTTTTTAACTATATCTTTCCCCTTCTAGTTCTTTATACTCATGGTGTGATCTCATAACTTGAGCTATATTTTTAGCGCACAGTTTTAATAGCTGACTTACGTTTATAATCAAAAGCTATGTGTGTTTTATCAGCTAGGCAAAGTAATTAAAATTATGTGATGAAATATGTATTCAAAGTAAAAAAACAAGGGTTGTTCTGTCCACTGGCATACTAAGTATTTAAAGTTTCAAGAATAATATTAAAATAAAAGTATAGATTTTTAAATATATAAATGTGTATGAGTGAAATAGGAAGTTTTAAAATATCTAAATGTTTGAATAAAATATAAGAATGGACCCAGCATCTGTGTAAAAATGGGGCCCCCATTACAAGAGTGGTTTCAAGATGTCGCACCCCATGTTATACCTGAAATTTTTGTAGAAAAAGCTTGTCTTAAATCAAAGACAAACTAAATATGACATTTTAGTAAATATTTCCAAATAGTTGTATTCCTATAAGGTAAGTGATATTTGGTTATTTATTTGCTCAGTTATGTTCGTAAATATGTACATTCACTAGATAGCTTTTCTATATACTTAAAATAATTATAAGCTCAAATTGTTATCTTTATTTATTTTAAAATTACAAAATGTGTACCTTGTGTATATTTTGACATTTTGAGCAATTGATTTTAATAGCTCACTTATGTTTTTAATGGAAATTTTGATATCTGCAATTTGTTTCAATTAAACAAAAGAATCAAAATTACAATGATGAAATATCTATTAGTAATCTAAAGTAAATTTAACAAGGGGATTATCTCGCCAGTGATATAAACAAAATTGAATATTTCAGTTTTCAAGTCTAATGTAAAATCAAAAAGTATGATAATATATTTTAAGAAATCTGAATATCTAAAGTGAAATGCAACATTTAAAAAAATGAACTGCCTGAAATTAGAAATGTTTAGTTTAAAACTACAATCTTTATAAAATAATATATAATAATAATGTTGTAGAAAATCTTATTTGGCCCATACAATTCTTAAGAATATCTGCAGAATAATACAGCTTCTAAAAATCTGCAGAAAATCTTAAGTTATTTGGCCCATTCAGTTCTTAAGAAAATCTGCAGAATATATTCTGCAGATTTTCTTAAGAATTGAATGGGCCAAATAACTTAAGATTTTCTGCAGTTTTTTTTTACAGAAAATATTAAGATTATTTTTAGTGGGGTAGGCACATGCCCCTCGCGAAGGCTCGTGATAACCCAAAATACAAATACTTAATCGGAATTAAAATTCTTACTTCGCATTTTGGCAAAGACTTAAATCAACATTTTAAAAAAAATTAGACAAATCCTGAAGTAGTCCGCATTTTTTATGCTGATTCTTATTATTTTGTATAGCTTGTAACTTCGGATTAAACCTTCCATTCATTAAAATATTGTGAAAATAATATCTAATCATTTATGATTAATTCAGTATTAAATGTGTTTTTCAAACACATTAAATGTGTTTTTCAAACACATTTAAAATAGGGGTTAATTTCTTAGCAATTTTTATGAACACTATAATTTTTCTTTTACCTTCATTCCGTTTTTTTGTTTTTCAAGATTTAAAATTTAAACATTCTGCGCTTTGTGCCGCATGTAGCATATACCATCAAACCACTTTCAAGTGGCAATACCTTAGGCCAAAAGTTTGAATTTTTTGATTACTTTTCTTGAATTCAGAGCTGTTTTAAGATATTAAATATTTTTTTTTCCCGTAAGGAAATAAAAAATCAAACAAGTGAAGAGGTAAATCTCTTTAGCGTAAAAGTTGCGTTTTTTTCAGTATGAAATCATTTTTAATAATTTTAATTATGACATATTGTTTCAATAGATGGCGCTAGGTGTGCGCAAATATTTTAAAATTCTCCGTCAAGGCCTCACTGAGAGAGCGCTTTTAAAGAAAACTACTCTAACTCTTACAATTTTTTTTTTAATTCGAAAGTGAGTGAATGTGCAGAAATAGTGCTAAGGTATACAGGATGATTTAGTATAAATCTACTTAAACTATCGGTTAATTAACTTGTTTTATTTTAAGATTAATTAAAACAAGATTAAAGAGATCAAATCTCATTTAAGTGTACTTTAACAATGGCAGAATAAGAGAATGGGCTAATTCTCTCTTCCACCAAGCACATAATTTAGATATTTAAAATTTGAAGTAAATGCTTTGCGATGAGAATCTATACCAAAAGGAAGAGTTTAAGCTTTGTAAGACTCTATCTTGGTTTGGTATGCGATAGTGAATTACTTTATTAATACCATCAAAAATAACACATAATAATGGACATTTTTGCGTTCTTTTGATAAGCATAGAATAGAAAATTTTTAGATTATTTTTACCTTTTTCTCCCGTTTCTATACACCGTACTCAAATATGTTTCTGTCAATGTAATAAAAATATGTATGAACAAAATACTCTTGGCTAACAAGCATATTTTTCCTGTTGTTTGGTCATTTCCCCACGGTTTTTCTATAGCAATGATCATACCTGTAGGTTGGATATATTTGCTCTTTCTGGTGAGCGGCCTACCGAAGCCTTGCTATTTTTTCTATTTATTTGTATACATCTAATAGAGGCGCCTTAAGAGTTAATTTGTGTAGACAGATATCCATTTTAATTTCATCTTGTTATTGTGAATGCAATATGTCACGTGCTCTTATTTAATTGAGACTGGTGTTTTTGTATGTTATTCGAATTGTTTCCGTTTATTCTTCTTATATTTTGATTAAAATATTTGGGTCTTGGATTGTTACTAGAATGAATGTACAGAAATAGAGTTAAGGCATGCAGGGTGGTTTAGTATTAATCTACTTAAACCATCGGTTAATTAACTACTTTTATTTTGAAATTAATTAAAATCCGATTAAAGAGATCAAATCTCATTTAAGTGTAATTTAAACGACGGCAGAATTAGAGAATGGGGTAATTCATAAATTTCGGTATTTTGCATTATATGTATGCAAAATACATATAATGCAGAATACATACATACATTTAATACATAATAAATACATAAATAAATGCATTTTAAATTAAACATAAATGATTCGATAGGATAAGATTTTCTTATTCCTACATGAAATGCTAATCTCATGATGTCTTAAGAAGTTTTATTTCTTTACTGTATGTTAAATACATAACTTAGTAGCTATTGAATAATTTATATGTAGTATCATAAATCATTAAAATGCAATGCTTATGTATTTAGAAACTTCATTTTGTATTTGAAATAACTTATTTAATATTACATTAATCTAAGCCGTGGGTTTTTGTTTGAGTGTAAATAGTCATACCAGTCTCTTAAAACATTATAAAAAAGTGGTTTATTTTCAAATTTCTTATTATTAACTGGGAAAATTTTCAAACTTGCTGTCTGATGCACAAATAAATATCATAATAAGTCAGTACTATCTGAAAATTAAAAATGAAGAAGAAATACATCTCATTCTTGGAATTTTCATTAATTTATCTTTGTTCGCTAATGCCCATTGCCTGCACTCTGGATAAAAGTATTGGTTGTGGCTCCCGCTCTGAAAGTCTTTTCTAGAGAAACTGGTTCAGATGATTGCTGCCTTTTCCTCTCTAATTTTTTTTTTAACATTTTAGTGGGGAACAGAAAATTATGGACTTTTCATTTATGCTTTGTTAAATACAAAATCCTTTTTGAAAAACCGTTTATAAGACTATCACTCAAAAGGTGATTTTTTACAGCTTAATGCTGTTTACAGTTTAATGTAATAATAGCATAGCCAGTTATCTATAGATAAAATGGAGTATCATAAAGCAATGAGCATTGCCCAAAACATCAAATTCAATACTCTCTTTAATTCGTATGACGATAAACAGCGCGCAGTCTAAAATCTGTTTTAATCTTTGATTGACACCGAAACTTTAGTCAAGGTGCATTTCACCGTATGACATTTAAGCGTTTATCAAACTTGGTCGTAACACCTTGATATCGGTAAAGCGTAGTACGCATTTGGAATTATCTGTAAAATATTACATGAAGGATATTTTTTTAGTTAAAGAATATTTGAAATGCCTTTCTAGATTTTATCATTAGATTTTCATTATGAAAGCATTTTTTTTTGTCTACACATATCATTTTTATGTACAACTGTTTTCTTAATTTTTTGTTACTAAAAGAATGCGTCAGTTTAATTTTTAAGACCACTCACAATGCAAACTACTTTCAACATTCTTGAAAACATCTGTACAGAGTTTGTTACTTTTGTCTGACAAAGCAGAACCTACCTTTTCTAGAATCACTAATACAACAGGTTTCATCGGAGTTTGAGCGAAGTAATCTCATTACGTTACCGAGTTAAAATGTCGAAAATTCACTAAATAGTAATAGTCGGTTTAAATTGTATTTTGTTAATTATAAAATAGATGAATCGGCGGAAAATGTATAAAATTTGTGCTGTGGAACATGAAAGAAATTTCTGAATCTATGTGTTGATTTTAAAAACTGTAAAATTTTTAGTCTATAATAAGAAAGAAAATATTTACAGGGTAAAATTAATTAATTCTTAAATAAATACTTTTCTTCTTATGAAACATTAATTTTTAAGAAAGGCATTTAAAATATTATTATAAATTTTATTATCTTGCAAAGTGATTTTTTGTTGTTCTAGAAAACAGTAAATTCCAATCAATTTTGAAGTTTATAACAACCAATTTTGTTGTGCTTCACAAATATAATATAATATTTTTGAGTTATTTATAAAACCATGCAGAGGAGACTTTAAAAAATTGATTCATCAATGTGCTTAAAAATAAAGTTGGATTTGGCTCATAAAATCTTAAATAATTTAGAAAATAAATTTAAAGTAGAATCAATGTTCGTAGATGTTTTCTTTCCTGTTGGGAATGCCTTACCTGTATAGCCTGCGTTTTGTCAAGTGTATGATAAGAAACAATTTCTTGTTTGACAGAATACAACTGCGAAAATTCTAAGATAAAAAAAAGTTGCTGATATCAATTTAAATACTTTCTTAGAAGTCTCTGGATTATTTAATGCTCTGTGATCAGTTTAAAAGTTCTGACTTTTGTTTAAGAACAACAGATTTCGAAAAATATCTTGTTTCAGAAAATACGAGTTTCCAATTGAAATTGATAGCCACTTTCCACACTTATTATATCCTAATTAAAAATAAAAGTGAATTTTCAAAGATGTTGCATGACTTAGATAATAATGATAACACTCAACAGATATTAGGGCTATTTTTTATATTGGTTTTCTAAAACAGTATTAATGGTGAAAGTTCGTATTCAATTATAATGTTTTGTTAAGTTCCAAACAAATTTGTAATGAAAGTAAGAACCCTACTGTTTGCAAGATTTCTATTATAATTAGATAAATAATTTATGTTTACTATGAAAGAGTACTGTATCATATGCTGTTAGCGGTGTATTTGTTTTAAAGAAAATATGTTCTCGTTTAAAGAATTTTCCTTTGTCAAATGCATAAGGCAATTAGCTCCTATTGAATTAATATGTATTATCATACAGATGAAAGATTCCAAACTGTGGAAAACAAGATTTTTGCATTTATAACTGTATGTATTTTACTAATTAGACGTCTCATAATATTATTATTTGTATGTCTTTTACTTATTACACTTCTCTTGATATTATTTGGAATTGCTACGTGGTCACAAAACCAGGATTCATTTCTCAAGTGAAAATGGGCAACAGTCAGGTTAAAGAATTTCAATTCAACACTATACTATAGTCCCGTGGTGGCCAAACTCTCTTGTTTTAAGAGCCACAAATGATGAACTTTAGATATGTAAAGCTACAGGAACTAAATACGTTTTAATAATAATAATAAGAGGAAGATGAATCATGATTGGGGAAAAAGCTCTATATGTTTGTATCTTCCTTATTTTTAATAAAAATATTTACATGAAATGACATATACACTGTGTGCAGAAATAATCTTAATCTCAGCATATTACTTTTTAATACAAAGTCATAAAAGCCCAAAGTTACGTAAAATATTTTAAGATTGAAACAGATAATATTAAATTCTGGAAATTGGTTCCGGAACAAAATACCCTTGCAGACGGAGCTCAAGTAACTGATATCAGTTTAGGTACTTTAAATTCTTGTGAGTTACGTATTGGATAATTAATTATATGAAAAATAATCGTCAGATGTGTCCATTTTAAGGGATCAGCAATTAACGCAGCCTGTGAGATCTACAGTAAAAAGTCATTCAACTAACTTGACAATTGACAGCTAAGATGAAGAACATGCATAACCCAGCAAACACAGTCCTATCGGATGCAGAATGTGCCGGTGCGATATCGCTTACGCGGTACCGAAAACGACAAAATTGCGTCCGCCTGGGAGTCTGTCGGGCCGAAAGGACGGGGTGGTTCTGGTACGGTGTCGGCAAAAACGATAACGGCGTCGGCCCAGCCTTGTGCCAAAATCATTACGTTATTGGTGTGGTATCGGCAACGACAAAATATCGAAAACCGGCCAGCACCTTATTTATTTCCAAAATACTCTAATTAGCTCCGTAGTTGTTCTCTAGGGTATTAATCAACAAATTAAAGTAATAATAATTATTATTATATAAATGACTTTACACCACTAGGGCTAAATTTATTAAAAATACCTAATTAGCAAAATAGTTTGTTTTTAAGAAATATTTTATGAATTTAAGAAGGAAAGCTCTTTTTAAGATTAACCGTATTATTTTTTTATGCATCAACCAATGTTTTCCTTTTTTTAAACGTGTTATTATATGTTTGTCAGACCATATACATTTTTTTAAACAAAATATTAGGCTCAACTAGACAATGTTCCTTTTTTTTCCAAAAAATTTTTAGAAGCCAAGAAAATTTATAATTTTCCAGAACCAAAGATTATAAATAAACATTCATGCAATGCTAAAAAAATAGAGAAAAAAAATAAAGTTATACAACATGCTCTTTTAAAAAATGTTTTAATTTATTTTTTTGTTAAGTCATGTCGTAATACAAAATAAAGTTGCCTTTTGATTTTATATATTATTTTAAAGAAGAATGTAAACAACATACGTTAAAAGAAATTAAAATATTGGCTGATTCTGCAAATAAACGGTTAATTTCATAAAAACCTTTTCTTTTCAATATAATTAAACATTTTCATATACAAATTGTTTTGTTTATACTTAATAACTAAGTATTTTTGGCAAAATTAGCCCCAGTGATGTAAGGTAATTTATATAATAATAATGATTATTTTTAATAGGTTGATTAGTGCTAAACTATATATGAAACTAATAAGTATAATTAAACCATGTTTATTATTAGAAGATACTTACTTTAAGTAAATATTTTATATTACTGAACTTTTACAGTTTGTG
Organism: Cheiracanthium punctorium; assembly: GCA_038373885.1. NCBI lineage: Eukaryota > Metazoa > Arthropoda > Arachnida > Araneae > Cheiracanthiidae > Cheiracanthium > Cheiracanthium punctorium. The sequence goes on along the minus strand of JAWZYV010010910.1, from coordinate 19,156 downwards.
ATTATCCTTTTGTAGAAGAAAGGAACTTTCTATAACAGAATATACTTATTTTTTTCTGTTGTTTTGAGTAATATGAAATTAAGTACATAGACACATTTTTCAATGCAGTATGTAAATTATTTTTTAAAAATACCGTTCTGCTTGTTTATTAATAATTTCCAAGTTTGCTTATTTGAATTATAAATTTCATTTTCGCATTATTTAGAAATAATTAGCAGTTTTGAACTACATCTTATTTTAGTAGTCCCTGAGATACCATAAAAAAAATCTAGCTAAGAAAAAATACAAATTCTTAATATATACTTAAAAATCAACTTACCCCTTTTTAACTGTCGTGAGAACTTGGCAAAATGAAAACCAAAAAGCACTAACCACATTTAGACAACTTTAAAATTTTTGTCTAGTTGAGGTTAATACCAGTTAGTCTTTAGAAAAAAATCACAGTTTATCCAGAGAAAACTACAGCAAAGTCCGATCTAGCTGACGTAAGAACTTAGCCTATTTAAAACTAAAAAGCACTAACCACATTCAGACTATTTAAAAAGTTTTGTCTAGCTGCAGTCAGTGCCATTTAGTCTAGGAAAAAAAAATCGCAATTTATCCAGAGAAAAATGCAGCAAACTCCCATCTTCATTGCTCTGAGAAAACTCAAAATCCACGTTACTGAAAAGTTTACGTCGCGAGATGATTTCCGTTACAGCCTTGGAATGCAATGGACAGGCAAACGAAAAAAAAATAAAAAACCAACTTCCGCTCTTCGATTGACCGTGAATAGCGGACCCAAAGAATAGGGAAAGGTCCATTTCGTCTTCCTGCGTAATACTGTGGTTCCTACAAGGGGAGGAAAGCTCCTAGGAATGCACTGTGCTACATGTTATGTGTACGCGGACACGGGGTAATTGGAAAAGAAAGTCCGAGAGATTTTAGCTTTTAAATTATTCACTTTAAATTAGATCGCGTGGAAAAAAACAAAACAAATTAGTGTTATTCTACTGCAAAATAGTTTATACTTCAATATCTGCAATGAATTAGTCAATTAATTTTTAGAAAGATAAAGTACTATAATCAGCAAAAAATGGTTACTTTTATTCATTTTTAAGGAGATAAGAGCATTAAATTTTATTTAATTTGTAACAGCATATTACAATGTTGTAGCAAAACATGATTTTGGCGTAATTTTTACTATTATTTTATTTGAACAGAAACATGACAAACATGTTGTTCAAATAAATGCTATTAAATTAATTATTCATAGTTATAATTTTAAAATGAAACTATTATTATTTTTTTTCAATTTATAATTATTCAGTACAGTGAATTAAAACTTTTATTTATTTATTTAATTTTATTATTATTTTTTTAACAACAGCAGCTAATGTATTATAAAAAAAAAATCTTAACTATAAATTATACTGATATTTTTTATTTTTATGGAAATACTAATGAAAAGGTATTTTTTCTACTATTTTAATCCAATTTAATTTCAGAAAGTTTTGTTGTTTTGTGTTTTTTGTAAGGCAAAAACACGGGAGTTAATCCTTAGGGCGTCGGTGACCTGAGCGGAAGAAGGCTTCTAGCGTTTGTTCCAATATATAAAACAATTAATAAGCAATAAAATTGGGGTTGAACAGTAATTATAATATCTATTTATTCCCTAATTTTATAAAAATCAACCATATTTCCTTCATTTTATAAATATTAGATAATGTTTTGAATTTATTTAAAATTTATAAAATATCTCCAATTTTTGTTCCAGAATTGGGGTTACAACTGTGATTTGTCCTCAATTCTATGTTGAAAAATCTGGTTAATTTATATAACCCATATTCATATTACATCTGGAGAAAATCACCCAACATCCAAACTGTAAATTGACAGATGCGCTTTAGACCTGAACCCTAGACCTTCACACTTCAACCAGCGGCGGATCCAGAAAAAAAAATTCTGGAGGGGGCACAAGACAATTTTTGTCACATTTTCATATAGAATGACTTGAATTTACAAAACAAGTCAATGCTCTATAGTGTAAACTTCATTCGTCTGGGGGGGGGGGGGCTCTGTATCCGTCAATGACTTCAACCATATTCGGTGTCTTATCCACTCGGCCATGGTGGGCTCCTTTTGTGAACTTTTAAAATGCAGCGTTTAATGTTCTGCATTGTATGTATTTTCTTTTTAATTAATTAATTTTATTATTATTTTTAAATTGGAAGTACTTAACAACCATCACTTTATATAAAATGAAATTTATAGTCATATAATTATTTCAGAGTTGTGAATAACTAGACAGAAACTGCCCCAATTGAGGGGTGGGGGTGGGCGCTTAGAAACCCCTTCAATACTAAGTCATAAAAAACTGGTTAACTTATCTAACGCATATTCACGATACACCTGTAGAGAATCACCAACATCTAAACTGTAGATTGACAGATGCGCGGTAGACCAGAACCCTGGACAGGACGTCAGGTAAATTAACCAGATAGAATGATTCCCCCCCTCCCCTCATTTTTTCGCATGTGAAGGAGGCACTTGAATCCTACGGGCTCAAAACATTGTAAGTAGTAAGTGTTGAAATCATAAATTAAAAAGAATTACTATAACAATATATATGTGCTGCTTGTGCTGGCTTTATACCTTTCAGTTTAGAAATTACACTTCTGGACCGATATCGGTTTTGACGTTTGGTGCAGTACATCGCCAAAATCACATCTTAACCCTAAAAGGCTAGCCGCTACCGGACCGTTGCATACCCGAAATGAACTTTTATTTGCCTACGCCAAATCGTTTTTCCAGCACAGAATCGACACCGTCCCAATTACCACTATGCCAATCCGACATCGAAACGCTACTGCCGATGACGGCCCATCCCTAACCCGATACGGCTGTGTTGCTGGGAAAGAATCCACTAGTGAATCTTAACTTTTAAAGAATTTTCTTATATATTCGATTGTTCGAATTGGTAGATTTTCTTCTAAATTGTTTGAGTAATATTTTAAGTATTTTATCTTAAAAGAAATTATAGAAATGAATCATTATTGAAAATTGAGATTTTTAAATTTACCATAATCTGTACGCATACTTTGAAATGATGCAATATCTTTCACTCTCTACTTCTTTTTTAAGGAGTGAAAAATATGCTGATGTTCTAAAAGTTTCAGGCTACTATGGGCTCGATAGTACGGAAAAATCCCCAAAGGGTTCAAAAATATAATTGGTAATAAAATATATCATAAAATGGGAACTTTTTTCGTACAGTGTCAAAAGTTGCTACTAGATTAATGTGTTGCTAGACACTGGCAGTATCAAATTCAGACATTAATTGAAAGGTACATTTGGAATGTACTCAAATGTTTTTCCTTCCGTAAAAATAATTTACTTCATCTGAAATATTTTCGTTTTATATTTGATTGTTGGAGATTTTTCAGTGCTAGATTATTTTAGTTTCTTTTTGCTTTTGCTTTTGTATTACATACAATCAGTTAACAGATGTTACTTGAAGAGAAAATCAAAATATGTTGAAAAGATACATACATGCATTTTTGATTTAGAGAGACAGACGGGGGGGGGCGTAGAGAGAGCGAAACAAAAGGAATTGTTTGTGTGTGTACTTGGATTTGCAGTTTCTGTTTACTACAACTATAAATAAGAATACTAAATCTCAATTTGAATTTAGCACTTGTTGTGCACTCAACAAAATCTGCTTATGTGATTAAAAAGAATGGAAATATTCAAGTTTAAATTAAAATATATTTAATAAGATGCGAGTAGAGACGATTTAACATTATAAAAACACACTTAAATGAATTAAAATTAAACCTATAATACGAACGTAATAGATGAGAAATGGGTCGTGATATGAAACTAGCTTCAATTACAGAACTCCTCAATATCCTGGACAGAAACAAATTGGAGGAAACGGTTAAGTACCCGAACCGCTGCTAGACAGAGCTATTGTGCAGGACAGCAACGAAAATCAGTTCAAGTCGATCCTTCCAGCTGGAAAGTTTGTTTGCCTGACGTGCTATTTTTAGAAACATTTGAAGGTAAATTGGAATTTGAATTGTTTTCCATAAAACAATAAGTTTCTCAGTACAACGCACATATGCTTAACAAGTTTTCGACAGTAAATCCGTTTTTGCATAATCACGAATTTTTTTCACGACACGTTAAATACTCTTTAGCAACGTCGGAAATATGGAACCCCTTAGGGTTGTGTAATATGGATAGGGGTTCCAGTAGTTGGATCAGGACCTGGCCAGTCAGATGCCTTCTGTTTATTGTGTTAAGGAGAATTTTAGGAACACGGAACAGCAGAATTCCGGGTTCAATGCTTAGCCATTTAACAAGCGGTGTCCTATGTGTTAGGGCACAAAACTCTGACATTTTGACTGTTGTCAGTCATGAAGAATAAATATGATTCCTATAAAAATACTTGAGGGTGACAAAGTTCTACGAGAATCCTCTACTTTTAAGAACATCATTTCCCGCAAAAATTGTCGATTATTTGTAAAATTGACAGGATTATTACTTCCTTGTACGTAGTATAAGGAAGTAATGTGATCCCGAAAAATTTTGGGGGCCAAATTTCGACATAAAAACCGATTTTGACTACCTCTAAATTTAATTAAAAAAAATTTTTCGATGCATCTCATCGTAGGCTAGCATGCACGATCATATTAACGCGTCTGCAACTCATTTTGACCAGTGGCGAGTCTACTGTGGCCAGTTTTTCCATGCCGTCTGTACGTACGTACGTATGTATGTAAATCGCATATCTCAAAAACTATTGGTCGTAGAATGTTGAGATTTGATATTTAGGATTGTTCTATGATCTAGTTGTGCACCTCCCCTTTTGGTGGTAATCGAATGGATAGTTTATGTACAGGACCGCCCAAAAGATTCGAAATACATTACGCTCTATGGGCCGAAATTCATTAAACTCGCCTAACTCAAAAGCTATTAGGCGTAGAATGTCGAAACTTCATATTTTGGATAGTTGTAACATCTAGTTGTTCACCTCCCCTTTTGGTTCCATTCGACTGGATAGTTTATCTACAGGACTGCCCAAAACATTCGAAATACATTACACTCAATGGGCCGAAATTCATTAAACTCGCATATCTCAAAAACTGTTAGGCGTTGAATGTTGAAACTTTATATTTAGGATTGCTGTAACATCTAGTTGTGCACCTCCCCTTTCGGTTCCATTCGACTGAATAGTTTATCTACAGGACCGCCCAAAAGATTCGAAATACATTACGCTCTATGGGCCGAAATTCATCAAAGCGTTTTTTAGAGGTATTGGGATATTTACAATGACTCAGAAGTGATATATGCTGTAAAGAGTTAGAAAATGAATTTCTCCATTAAAAAAAAGTGCCTTTATCATTTATAGTTCTGCTACAGGAACACTCAAAAGATTTCCAATACATTACGGCCAATAGCAATTTTAGGGGCATTTATCCATTTCAAGCACAATACCGTCCTACCACATAAGTTAGGTAATGGTCCGACCACGGTCACGTGCCTCCCTCAAGAACTGTGCCAAAAGTCGCCAAGCTTGGCGACTTTTGGTGTACGTGTGTTCATATTTAACTCTCAAATCTCAAAAACTATTATGAAATTTCATATATAAGAATGTTGTAACATCTAGTTGTGCAGCTCGATTTTTGGTTCCAATCTACTGGAGAGTTTATTTACAGTACCACCGAAAAGAATTTCAGTACCTTAATGTCTATGGACATCTTCATTATAATACAACTGTAGACAGTCATTGTTTGGTACATGCCCAAAATCTCGCCGTCTGTCCTCGACCTTGGCGAGTTTTGGCGAAATATCGCCAAATTTGGCGATAGTCAGTCATTTGGTCCATGCCCAAAGTATCGCCATTTGTCATCGTTCTTGGCGAGTTTTGGCGAAATATCGCCAAATTTGGCGATAATCTGTCATTGTTTGATTTATGCTTAAAATCTCGCTAAATGTCGTCGACATTGACGAGTTTCGCCGAAATATCGCCAAATTTGGCGCCAAAAATTATTTCCTATTTTGTATAACTCTAAAACTTTAGCTCGTAGATTTTTTAACTTTGTATTTAGAACTATTGTAATACCTAACTGTTTTCAATATCTTTTTTGACAGCAATCGACTGAGAATTTATTTACATGGTGAGCCAAATGACTTTGAATACATTGAGGTGTATAGATGCATTCAACTCATTGAAAGTCTGTGGTCAATGACTACTTTGGCTATGCCCAAAATCTCGCTGACTATCTCAAGTTTGTCGGCTTTTGGTGAAATATCGCCAAATAAAGTGTCAGAAGGAAATCTTTCAAATTGAACTCAGCTTGGCGATATCGAAATATTTGGCTAGAATTCGCTAAACCTTACTATTATTGATATTTTATCTCTTTCAAACAAATAAATGTAGAGGAAGTGCGTCGAAAATATTTTTGATCTAATGGACGTGCAAGGAAGTCGTGTGTTGGACACATCAGATTTTTTTTAACAGCATTGGCATCTGCTGAAAAATGGACAATACGATGGAAATACATGGATATAGAAGAACAACTGGATAGATCGACCAATACTGAAAAAAGGGCAGCCGTTGCCATCGCTTGATATAACTACCATCAAGATGGTGCTCAATCGAATCGTTCACCTCATGCCACACATCTAGAGACCATTTTTGATACAGACTGGCTGTGCAGCGTACAGCCAGGCACATATTATTGAAGTCGGAGCCAAAATTGCAGCTAATTTTCTAATATATAAATGTGAAAGTTTGTTTGTTTGTTTAATTGCTCCCGGGAACTCCTTCCACACAGTTCTGCTTGAAATTTCGCTCAGACATGTAAAACGATATAGAATAGACAGTAGGGAAAAACCCAATCGTTCCATGATTTTTTGATAATTTTCACCCCTAGAAAGCGTTTCCGATTATTTTAAAATAGTGATCATGTGACATACCATCTATATGCTGGCGATCTATATCATAAATCGTCAAATTACGGGTCATTTTTGACGAAACGTTCATTGCGTGAACGTCATTTTGACGTCACGAGTTCAAAAATGCTTTAGAACTACTAATTAGGTTAACAATTTTTGAGAAACAATTAAACCACGAATTAATAATTAAAATTGGTTATAAAACTAAAATTTAAATGTAGTTTTAATGAAATTCAATTCAAACTTTGAAATATTGGCAACTTTAAGAGGAATATTGCTAAATTACATTTACGCCACGACTCGTGGCTAAAATGTAGAAGTGATGCCGCGTATGGCGAGATTACTAATCGTTGCTGAATTGGCGAGTTTTCGCAGCGCCTTTCTTTATGTTTACTCCACGAACCTGTAGTAGACGATCTCAAGACCGTATGCAGTAAATTCTGCTTTTGCAATTCGTCAAAACGAAGTTTGCGTGACTCGCTATTTATACTAAAATTTTAAAGAATTTTTTCAAAATTAATTTCGCAAAAAAAAGATACAATTACACAGGGAAACAGCTGTTTTGGTGCCTTGGTGTTTGGACCTGATTTTGAATGAATTTGATGTCCTGAGTTCAAATATGGCATTAGTTTTTGCCTAGGAGCTCAAATTTTTAAGATATAACATTTTAGGTAAATTCACATATCACAATTTTAAGTTAAATGAATGGATCAAATAAAATCTAAACTCGTCATTTTTATTATTATATTATACAATTATGATAAACAAAGATAAAAGGTAATACCAACCAACTAATCACTCAAGACTTCTGAAGTTTTTTTTTTCCGTGACATTCTTGAATGTTTCTTATGGCAGTCCCTTTTTAAACTCCAGCAGTAATCTGCCATCATATGGGTATCCCATCTTCCTCGATAGCTATCTTCCATAGTTTTAATTTCCTGGTGAAATCTTTCGCCTTGTTCTTCACTACTGTCTGCTAAATATTTTTCATTTAACCCCGAAGCAAGTAGATCTGAAGCTTTTGTTTTCTTTTGACAGGTTGAGATCTCTGATGAGGTCATTTAACTCATCCTGATTAAAACGTTGAAGAATTGAGGACATCGTTTCATAATCACTGTCACCTTCATTCGAATCAGCAGGGTTATCATAGGGACAACACACTTCTTCAACGATCTCTGGTAGTTGGGAAAATACTGGAATCGGCACTTCCTCTGAGTGTGGGACTGGCGGTTTTGCAGAGGGTAAATCAGGATAAGTCCACTTGCTACGATTGTTTCGATTGATACCAGTAATATTTACTAAGCAGAAATAACAGTCATCGATGTGGTTTTTGGGTTCTCTCCAGACCATCGGTACGCCAAATTTTAGACTTTTTCTTTTCTCTGTAGTCCACAGTCGTAAGTGTTCTCTACAAGTTTTGTAGACCTGATGTGGTGCCCATGTTTTATCTTGATCTCCAAACTTAACACCAAAGTATCCATAATAAGCTCTTTTTATAAAGTCATTAACAGTCTTTCAGTTTTTTTAATGTGTATTCTCCACATATGTAGCAAAACACATCAGGATGTTTTTACAACTTCTACTGGAACTCATTTTATTTCAATTCAACACCACAAATACATTAATCTACAATGAAGTACGTTTTAGGTTAACTTTATAATACAATTTTATAAACATAAATATCAGATAGCGGCAAATTTGATCTACCCCGTAAGGCGGGAACTCAGTAACTGACCCCAACTCTTGTTAAACCGAAGGTCACTCAAGTCATTGGACGCTGACTGTATCTGGTGAATTTTCTTGGAAATAACTGGATCACAGACTAAAAATAGGGCAATTATGCAGGAATTAATAATTGTATATGTGATTTACGACAGTACAAAATGGAGTTACAAATGCTCATTTCATGTGGAATTGCATTTAAAACAAAAGAAAAAATAATACTTATCTAAAAAAGTAGAGCTGATGGAGAAAAACATACTGCATATTTTGATTCAGCGCCCCAAATATTGCTAAAACCAGTTAAAAAATCTTAGGCACCAAAAAAAAAATTTTTCTTTTTTGTTGCCCTGTGTTATTTTACGATAGTATTATTTTTATGTAAGCAGTTTTCAAAAGGCAAGAAATAAATGTCAGAACCATAAACATTACTCAATCTGCTTCTTAATTAATCAAAAACTTGTAATCAATAATATTTTTCAAATGAAGAACGGCAAAAAGAATAGTTAAATTAATGTATACTGAATTGCATATAACATATGCTGCTGTTGGTCCTGTGCGAGAATAAAAAACATTCCTGGGTCCGGCGATCGTTGCGGGGAGGCGGGGGAAACATAGAGAACATTCCATCACTGGTCCTGTGCGGGAATCACGCACACACACACACACACACACACACACACAAAACATTCCTGGGTCCGTCCATCGATGCGGGGACCAACCTATCGCTGGTCTTTTGGGAGAAAAAAAAAACTTCACTGGGTCCGGCAAAACTTTTTCCTAGCAATATTAAACAAACTTAAATCAAATATAAAATTAGATTAACAAAATAAAAAATCAGATCAACAAAACGAGAAATTGTAAATTTCAAAATGGAAAAAAAAAATTACTGAGTATTTCAAGAAAACTTATCAAATTAACAAAATCAGGAAAAAGTATGCAAGTTCGACGGAAAGCGTTCATCGAAAGTACTTCGAACAATTACAGCTAAGCAAATTATGTTAATCCTTAAACGTATCTCAACGTCATTTTTTCGTCTGATACAAAAATCTGAAAAAATAATTTAACCATCAGTCGAATTTCTCACTCCGCATTTTTTTTTTCCATAAAGCGTGAATCATATGCTATATGTATATATCATCCCAATATTATTTCAATACCGCTAATTAATTATTGTTCTATTTCTGTTATCTCTAATTTAATTTATTATTAACCATCTGATTAAGTAAATGCATTACTTGATATTAAATTATTTCCCTGTAAAATAATCCTAAACGTACAAAACAACTACCTCGCAACTCCTAGAATGTCAGCTCTTCACGCAAATCTCTTCGCAAACAGCAATTCTCAACAGCTATGACTTACTTCTCAATACGGAGAAAACGATAAGTGTTGCTAGAAATGACGCATTATCGGGCATGGGCACAACTTCTGCATTCCAACCCACGCCCCCTGTAACCAATTTTAAAAAATATTTCATAATGATATTTGTACAACACATAACTAACATATTTATCTGTGTTATGAACCAAATAATTTGTAAAAGTTCTAATAATTATGAAAATATTTCACTTCACATGGAAACTTCGTATTTTTTCTTAAAAAAGCATTTGTTAAAGAAAAAAAATCATGAAATGAATAAATAAACACCGAAATATTACATTCTGCTTTGTAACGCAACGAATAATGATGAAAATATCCATGCAAAATTTCAAGTCAATACCTTAAATACGTTGTGAGGTATGGCATTTATTGTAGAGAAAATTTATGAAGTACGCACTTTTTCAGAAAACGTGATTAAACATTTTAATACTATACAAAATATTATCCTTCCGGTTTATTGTTTATCGCATGGTTTAGCTTCTAGTTATATCCCAGAAACAAAAATAAACGGTTTTGCAATCCTAAAATTAGAGTTGGACAGTATCGCAAATGCATTTTCAAATTACATTTGTATCTTCGATTTTGTATTTTCACTCATAAAAACAAAATGTTTTGAGAATGTATTTTAAAATACATTTTGAGTGTATTTTGCATTTTCAAAATTCAGAAAATAAATTTTGTATTAAAATCATCGTAACATCACTGATTTCACATTCCTCCCTCTCTTTGTGTAATTTATGAGCTGCGCCAAAATTACACATTGGTATTGTAACTGAAGAAGTGAAAATATTGCGGGATCTTTAAATTTAGCTAAACAGGAAAGGAAAAGAAATGCCTTTCGTACTCCTGTTTAAAACACAAACAATATGTTTGGTTTAGGAATGTTTCTAGATTTACACTGTAAATGAAGCAAAAAGTAGTAAAAACACTTTTGAGTAGTATTTATTAGATTCTTAAAGTTGATTTGGTTGTATATAATGTGATACTGTTTATTGTGGTTAATAGACAATGATACCCGAAGGCTATCCCCCTAATTTGGGAGGTGCCTTGGTTGGAGGGCATTTTCAGGGGTTTTAAGTACATTCGCGTTACATATGGATTAAAACAACCCAAACTCCGTAATATTAGAGAGACAGCTTAACCGTAATAGGATGGGGTGAATCTAACCCATTCTAGATGATTTTGAAACCTTTTGCGCAATTCTTAATTAAAAATGCTTCCAAATTTTGTCTGTAGATGTAAATGTAAAAGTTAAGGTGCAATGTCAATTCTGGAAGCTGGAAACTTAGATAATATGCAAAATATTTAAATTTACGACAAATTAAAAAACCCATTGAAAGATAAAACTTGAATTACTAAAGTCCATTTTTGACACAGACTGGCTGTGCCTATCAAAAAATGGTCTCTAGATCTGTGGCTCGCGATGAACGATACGATCGACCGCCATCTTGCTGGTAGTTAAATCGAGCGATGCCAAGGTCTGTCCTTTTTTCAGCATTATGAAGGGATTGCGCTTGAAAGGGTTTATGCGCTGAAATTGAACAACACCCAGACAGCACAGAAACTTAAATCAAGCTTGACATTTCTTTGAATTTCACGTATTAATACAAGCTTGACAGGTCTAGTCAATAGCTTGATTTTCCCTTTCGAAAGCGTGCAGTGGTGGCGCCATCTGCGAAAGATAATGGACATTAATTGTATAGCGTTTCTCAAATTGCTCATATTATATCGTAAAAGTTGTGTTTTATTTTATTATCGCACAAAACCTGGACATTAGAACACGCAAGGGGAAGGAATGAATGGGATAAGCCCCTCTGAAGTGTAACACGAGGGGAGTTTTAGGTTTATTTACATCTGATTAACATTAGTAATTCCATTAACTAATTAATTAGCCCTAAAAATAAATTTAATATAATTAACACAATTTAGTTACTTAATATACTTCACTTTATGGGTGGTAGAATGAGGCGGTTTCCGGCAGCCACAAAATAATTATCATCAGTAATAAATGTACTTGACCATAGAATAAAAAAAAAGATTCTGTATTTCCAAATATGGAAATTCTTCAAAATAAAATACAATTATACTACAAAATTGATTTCAAAATCAGTCGTTTGTCTCGATTTTGGCCAGTATTGCCCAACATGAGTGTCGTGATATTGAAAGTTTAAAAACGTGTGCTGCTGTTAAGTTTATATTATGTTTATTTCCCTATTAATAGAGTCTCTAAATCACACATAACATTATTTTAATTTTGATGCATCCCATGGGAAAATAAAAGAAACAAATAACACATCGGCCACTTATCAATCTGGCCAGAAATAACCCTAACAGTCACTTCACACTTTAGTCATATCAGACCGAAACAGATTGGCGCAACGGATAGGACGCTCGTCTCCCAACCCAAAGGTCCCGGGTTCTATTCTAGACGCGGACACTTAATGGAAACAGATAAAATTAAATTGAATTTTCAGCGTAGAGGGGAAGATGCGTGGTAAAGTAAAATATGTGGGGCGAGTTCGCCGAACGGCGCCCCATGTATTTAGGAATATTTTTTTTTTTAGGAAATTTTTTTTTAAGCTTGAAATTAAGCTTGCTATGTCAAGCTTGATTCAAGCTTGAAATGTCAAGCTTAATGCAAGCTGGGCAAGTGTAAACTAGAACACTTGATTCAAGCCTACATTAAGCTTACACGCTTGAAAATTTTAAAGCTTAATTCAAGTTTATTGACTTGATAAATCAAGCTTGCTGCAAGTTTGATGCAAGTTTGCTGTGCTGTCTGGGAATGAATGAGCTGTCGCAGACACTGGCAACTAACGTTTGCGACAACTGCATTCGATAGAGATTTTCAAATTTTCGAATTAAATTTTAACAGTTTCATGTAAAGAGCTCTTTTCCTTAAAGCTGGTGTTTTTTAATGTTCCCTAACATAATGGGAAAATCTCTGAAGAAGGCTTCAACAATTTGGCTATTTTGGTGACATATTTTTAGCCTATAAAATTAATGGAATCAAGTCAATTTGAACGTACGCCGTATAAAAAATAAGTACACTTTGTGAACAGTGCCGACAAAGTTTACGTTATATGAAACACTAGTCACTATTATGCTAAAGACTACTAAAATACACTACTAAAGGCTCTAGTAAAAGACAACAATCTTTTATTTTTCAAAAAATAAATCATGTAACTTAATGTGACACAAAATTCAACTGTAAATATACCCGTATTCTATACGGGCATATGTATTCTGTACGAGCATATAAATAATGCAATAGTGTATTTAACGAACTCATCACAAAGAACGCTGTTCCGTGCGTTTAACTGTTATACAGAAAGCAAGCATGTTTCTTGATTATATTACGTTGCTAACAGAAGAGATAAAATCAAATTAAATAATTTCTATATATCAAATACAGCTGTACGGAAGTAATTTCACAGAATGCTTTCTTTGTTCTTTTCAGATAGAAATTATTTAGAAACCTATAAAAACGTATACTGTAACTAAGTTTGTGAATTAGTATTTGTTTACTGTGTTGTTACGCTTGTAATATTTTACAGCAAAATAGTTTGAAATGTTCCCCTGTGTATATAAATATCTACTTAGAATGGGAAGTACTGGAATAAAGATAGCATCTTTGCTAAAAGTATATTCTTATCTAAATGTATACTTAGGTATCTTAAAGTTAGTATTAAGTTTTGAACTTCTTTTACGAGCGTAATGTTTACTATCGCATTTACTTAAAACCATATCAAACGTTAATGTTTATAAATAAAATTAAAAGATTTTAATAACATAACAGTTATAAAGTAAGCGAATTAAAAAAAAACACTATTTTTAATCACCAAATGTAGCTCTTAAAATGTTTTTAAAATGTTTGAAAATATCTGTCAAATGTGGGGAGCAGCAAATACTCTAAACCCTTAGCAATAGGCGTTAATTAAACTATAAAATAAATATTAAGATTTTTTTTTATATTTAAACATGAACTAAAATATATAAAATTTTTCGAGTGTTTTCAAGCTTAAACGCTGTTTTTAACATACTAATCGATTGCAACTCACCAATCAGATACGGGATGGGTTCGTGAAAATTCATTAAAAAAGCACTTTTTTAAAATGTAAAATAATATTAATTATAAATTAGCGTGTTTAACAACTTCCTTCTCTATGAAGGCAAAATACGAATTAATCTATCAAGTTTTATAAATGAAATATTATTTCATGTTTAAAATAATGTAATATTCACAGTGAGTTTTCGGCTCTTATGGGTTGCAGTCGCCACTAAAGTGCAATGGTCAAGCAATCGAGATGATACTGCGATGAAACCTCGGATAAACATTTGTGGATAGAGATTGTTTCACGAAACGCAAACTGATTTACATCCTTTTAAAGATAATTTAATACTGATTTCAATACAAAAAGAAAATTAAAATATTTTCAATGCAAAAAAAAAGTCATACGGCAATAATTATTGAGACACAATAGACTTCGAAGATTGCAGTGAGTTGTCAGCAGTTTGTAGGGTAGCCTTAATTTTTTATTACAGCTTTGCATCGATATTTCATTGAGCTGAAGACAGTTTTAAGCTCAGAAATATAATAGTGATTGACCTGGAAAATTAGAAATTACAATCCACTTCATCACTTTATTTTTTTTTCGGATTGAAGTAATTATAGCTTTTATCTAATTGCACATACTTATATTTAGTTTTGTGTATTGAAATCAGTATTAAATTCTTTTTAAAATGATATACAAGTTTGAATTTTGTGAAACGTAGCACTTTCTATAAGCATACAAAGTTTGAAAACCCAAGCATTTCCAAAAGTGTCCACAATTTTGGCCACCACTGTACAGTGTGCATGCGAACTTATCGTTATTTTAATCTCTCCGCTATAGCTCAATAACCTCTGGGATTGCTTCAGGAAAACATGCTTCAACATAGAAAGGGGGAAACATAAAAACATTCCTTGTACTGCTTTAATAACTATACATAACTAAATATCACGCAAGGAATGAAAGTTTCCTGACATCTTAATCCCGTACTTATTTCGACCATTTCAAACCGAGGTTACACAGTACATTTATTATAATAAAATACCAACAAAATCTGTACTCTTGGATTACATATAAATCAAATTAGTAAAGATTTAGTAAACTCATGCTGCATGAATGACAAATTTTTACTTTCAGGAAACAGCCTTCTATTCAGCGAAAACGTGCCTTTGTTGAGCTCATATCAGTATCCCTTAATAACTATTCAAACATTCGGGCTCAATTATTTAACGGGGAAAAAATATCCCCCGATCTTTGTTAAACTGTTCTTTTCACTGAGTTATTTATTTTTCACGAAATTATTTATGAACTTCATTAATTTACCAGTGACTAGCGCTATCTTACTTTTCTGTAATAAAGAAAGGGAAGTAAAACACAGGAGGGATATCAACCGATGCACACTATGTCGTAAATTCACTAAATATGAAAAGGGTTCTTGACGGCAGTTTTTTTTTCTTTCTGAGAATTTTATCCAGCTGGAACTGGAACTGCGTTTGTCTATACAGTAATACTTTCAGTGCACGATATTTTGACTGAATTAAAAAATAGCTGAATGCAGCAGTGGGTGCTCAGTTATAGGGGATTTCAGAATCTCAAATTCTGAAACTTTTAATAGCATTAAATATAAGGAGTACTTTTTTATTGATACAGGTTTCATTATATACTATCATAATATAAAACAAATTTCTTAGTTTGTATTCAAATTCAATTTAATGAACATCACTTAAGTGTTCATTGAATGTTATAGATGTATAGAATTTTTTTTTATTTAAATACCAAATTAAATTTCAAACACGGAAAATGCAGTCTCGGATTAGTCTTCTGATAAGAAACTAAACAGCACGTGTTAAAAAGAAAAATGTGGACGCTATTTATAATATTTTAAACAAAGTTACATTTTGTAAAATTATATCTTTAAATAAAATTTATTTTTCTACAAAACACTTTTTTTAGAAAATTTGGACATTATTTTTGTGTAGCTAATTTGCTTGATTTACACATTTGTCTTTGCTGGTATATGTAGAAATTATACTTAATTTTTTTCAAAATTATATTTATTTGTTACTTTGTAAAGAAAGATTGTAGTGAATTTGTTTGTTTATTCCGTGAAATCTCATTACCTGAGCAAAATTTTTACTCTCATTCGAAAAAGAAAAAGAAATAAATGAACACACACACACACACACACACACACACACATATATATATATATATATATATATATATATATATACATACGCAGAAAATTTAAATTTACAATCTACTGGTGTTTATTGTGTAAAGTGCGAATAATCGTACTAACAAAAATTTCATGAATTGTTTTTCACTTCAGTTTTTTTGTCTGTATGTCAATGTGTATATATTGTAAGTCTGTAAATAACGATGAAAATTAAATTGTATTTTGTGCATCACTGAAGTTCACAACATATTTCCATTGAAAGTTTTGAAAATAGCATTGATTTAAGCACGAAAAGTAATTATTTAATCTTGATCTGAATGGGCGACTACTGAATGAAATGCTTCAGTGACATTCTTTTGATGCATTTACTTTAAGCTATTTTAAAAGAAATAATTGCATTTATGGCATTTTTCGTTCTATAAATGTTAAATTTAATTTCCTTGAATTATGGATTTATAAGTTATTTTTTAGACTTTGTCGAATAATTAACTGTAAATATAAATAATTATATTTGTATATAGAGGGTGTCTCATAATTATTGGTACGAAATATAACGGAAAGTAGATCACATAATGAGGAATTAGAAACACATAGCAATGTAGTGTCGATATCATCTTCTTCATGTAGCTGTAAAGAATGTATTTGTCTCAAGTGCTTTCCGACCATTATTCTTCAAAAGCTAAGATATCTTTCACAGAAAATTCGCGACTAAAACTGAGAGTTTAAAAATTCTACTTAATTTAATGGATAAAAATTTTAGTAACAAGCTTATTGTTTAAGAGATTTGCTTAAGAAATGAAACGAACACTTCATCATTTTTTCCCAAACTAATTTTTAACATTTTAATGTAAACGGTGTTTTTGACACCACATTGCTAAGTGATTTTGCTTCCTTATTGCGTGCCTTATCTCCCCTTAAATTTTTCATAACTATTTATGGGGCGCCTGTATAATTTAACCGCCTTTGAGAAGTGCAGAATTGGCCAACTTACGAAGGCGATAAATCATGGTGGTTGGAAAGTGAAATTGAACAAAAGTGATGAGAATAGACACTTGGTCACTTTAATAGGCTCCCCTATATATACAGGATGGCATGATTAAAGTAGACATGTTTGGAGCCCGATTGTGGGAAAAATGTTGAGCCAAATTAAACCAAATTTACAGCAAATAGTAACTAAATCACGAGGTTTTCATAAAAATACTACGAATTTTCGCCACCAGGGGCCAAAGTGACTCTGTAAGGTTCATTTTGGGAGTAAAACAGACATAATAAGTACAGAAAGTTAGCATTTACATTACAGTCAGTGTGTATAAATGCTTTATAGCTATATAAATTAACATTGTATCTTCCAAAAACATACTTTCTTCTAAATAATTGTATCCTCAAGGGTATAATTTAAGGAACGCAATTAAGAAGCATAATATTTAATATGCACCATAAACGGTAACATTATATCCATTTCACTCCGTAGGTTACTGTATATATTTATTTCTCAGGAGATTATGCATGTTTCTTCTGAAACTTTAGGCACATTGTGCAAAGAATTTAAATTGGAAAATAGCAGTCATAATTTGTACGTAATGGTTTCAGGCTCATTATATGGTGTGGTGTAATAACAGTATGGAAAGTAGTTAAACCATTTGGCCATTTGGCGACTTGCCAAATCCACATGAATAAAGTTTTTTTTAAATTTTAATCTTCTATACTGTAAATTTCTGTATATATTACTAAAAAGAAATCGTCGTAGTTTTATTCTAAATGCATTTCTTTCGAATGAGAGTTAGTTTTTCTAACATAGAAAACATAATATCCATTTCAAACTTTAGATAATAGTCAAAGTTTAGCTGCGACGTAAGCCCTAAATAAATTAAAATTCGTGTAATATATTTACAAATATTTATAGACATATGCACACATACAGCCACACACACACACACACACACATATATATATATATATATATATATATATATATATTCAAATATTCAAATCTACAGAAGTTTTAGGAAAAGAATTGACGATAATAATTTTTATTCCATTATTGCACTAAATTACTGTCTCTTGTTAAGACAATCTTTACCCCTTTATTTTGTTTATTCTATATATGTAGTTAGAAATAATAATAAATCTGTACATTAAATATGCTTTTTACTACCAAGGTGTTCTTGAAATTCTCAGTATTAGTGGCAGAGTAAAGAATAAAAAAATAAGTGTATTTTTCAGCCTACAATTAATTAAGAAGAACTGTGCTGTTAAATCCTCCTTTAAACCCTTATTGAAAAACACATCTCATAATTTATATACCTCCTTTCTAGTTTTAGTTTTATATTTTATTTAAATTGTATAAATTTTAATATACGTTTGATTAAAAAATCTACTTTAGTTACCCCACAAACAAATACGAATATTTTATTGACTGGGTAAATAAGAACGTAGCAGTCAAATATCTTTATCACTTTAGCTGCTTTTCAATTTTGGAATAATTTATACTTAAATGTACACATTTTTTAGAACAATGCGTTAAATACATTATGCATTAAATACATTTATGCGTTAAATATATTATTCGTTTGAAAATTATTGAGTTAGTTTATTTAAAAAATAAAAATAATTAAAAACTAAGCATTTGCAATTTCTCAGAATGGTATAGTTGAACATGAATATAGCGATACCTAGTGCATTTTACACTGTTGAAATGGTCACCCATTTGAAGATCTTGGTAAACCGAAATGAAATGTTGTTTTAAACACGATACCAAGTAACTAAAGGTATGGAGTCTGAACCTCCTTTAAACCCATCTTTAATGTGGTGGCTTTTGTCAACAACGGAAAGAAGATGGTGAAATTTCATTCAACAATAAATATGAAAAATATATAAA
>JAWZYV010010903.1:0-31233 GCA_038373885.1 Cheiracanthium punctorium | reverse complement strand
TTTTTGCCCGTTTATGATGTCTGTATTTCGCCTTTATCCCACTATTTCAAAAAAAATTTTGGACCCATTTTGGTCGCTTTTTTATCTACTTCTGGCCTAAATGGGCCTTCGCCTTGGATAGTAGGGTGGGGATGGAAGGCTGAAGGCTGGTATCTTATTCCTTACATTGACTACTTTTATGTGTTATTGTAAGCGCAGTGCTTCAATTTGTGACGTAATCACATAGCTCTCTCGTCTCTTATTCGCTCCGCTTTACATTACGCTGGAGTAGGCTTCCGAATTTTGGAATCTATTTTTAAGGTTTACCTTTAGCCACACAATGCCAACACTTTTGACAAATTTCAAAGAATTCCTTTTGCAATTTTCTTTCTTATTTCATAATTATTCAGGTCATTTTATTTTTTAGTAATTTCGTGGTTGAAAGCCTCAAGTTGTTCAATTTTGAGAGAAAATTGTGTATGCTTCGCATACATATCTGATATGAACCCATAATTGATCTTTGTTGCAGAATATTTACTCTTATTCGTTTTGAACGGACAATGGAAGTTTTTTTTTTTTCGTTCTTTAATCAGAAAACGTTGAAGTATTGCGTTTTCATATAGCTATGTCGGAGAATTTCACCGAACAATCTATAGAAACCTTCGAATCCGTTATTTTTTAGACCGATTTTTACAGCTGGAGTCATGTATTGTTATCTTTTTTGGGGTGGATTTCAAGATAAGTGGTTTTTTTATCTGCATTGGCTGTATTTCTTACTCGATGCAGTCTGCATTCTATCCGACTTTGAAAATATTTTTAGGAATTTTATTGAGCTTTACTGAGATCGAGAAAAACTGCTAGAGTATGTCTAGTGGGTTTCATATTGTGTGCATCTCTCACCTTTTGAGCGAAGTAGAATACTTGGTCAATTGTGCTATGGCTCCTACGGAACCCGTATTGTTCCGAGGGCAGCAAGTTAAGATCCATAAGGTGAAAAGTAATTCTTCTCAAAATGATTCTTTCTATGAGTTGACATGTCATGCAAGTGAGGGAAATTGGGTGATAGCTTCCCATACAACTAGCATCTTTATAAGGCTTACGGATGGGAATGATAATATGCCATTTCCCAATGTCCGGGTAGTCGTTCCAATTTCCAAGATAAATTGAAAATGTGTAGAAGACTTTCCAGAGCGTGTTGACCTACATTAATTAAAAACTGTCCACGGACGCCATCTGATCCAGGAGATTGTTTAACATTAATTTGTCGAATGGCAAAGAGTAATTCCGAATTAGTGATAGGATCCTTGAAGAGTTAGTGTCTAGCTGGGATATGGCACGAATTGATGAGTTTTCTGGTCTGTCCACCAAACTTTCTGTCCTGTCTATTAAAGATCAACTTACTTTCACTAGAATAATAATGACCTAAAGCTTCTGCTGTTTCTTGATCATTTACTGTGGGAACCATTGGCATCAATGGCAGAATTTGTAACCTCCTCTTGAGGTTGTAATTTATCCAAGTTTTTACCTAGTTTCTAAAGTCTAGTATTGGGAGTCTTATAATCCAGACTCTTTACACAAATCCTGCCAGTTTTTACTCTTTATAGTACTATACTCCCTTTTGATTTCTGCAATCAGTTTATTTAATTCAATCCGTGCATCCGTGCTTTGATGAAGGTTGTTGTCCATCAGCAATTGTTGTCTTTTGGCCCTTGTCCTTTTATGTTTATATGATGTTGTATTGTCAGGACTTGAGATCGTGAAGCAAGCAAATCGGCTTCTTGCCGACTCTCCGATATTTTATTGACGATTTTTTTGCTCGATTTCTTAGACAATGGAAGTCTTATTTTTCCATATACCTAAACTACTAATAAGCAAAATATGTCATTTTACATGTCCGGCTTCATAGGACAGATACTTAAGAAAACTTTTTTCCATCGTCATTTTTTTATCAGATTTATTTCTGATGCAAAAGTATGACGGTAGTTAAGGATGCTTACGAGACAACAACCGAGGCTTTACCTTGCCTCGCATAGCAACTGCAAACCTCTACCATCTTTAAGTGGTAGCATACTTTTATGGAGTACTGATAATTTCAGTCTTTTTTTTATTTTTCTTAATTCCAGTTTTTACTGTATTTTTGTCCCATTTCTCCATTCACTGGAGTAGTATAAATTTAAAAAAAAATGCGTAACTGAGGAAGACAGCAAAATACCTTCCAATTTTTAAGGATTGTTATATGTTTGCGCTTTTCCTACAAGTCCGGACAATTTTCATCTGGCCTCTCGCATTGTTCCAACCACGATGAGTACGCTGGTGAAGCGTAAAAATAAAATTGTGGACGCCTTTAGCCAAGGGCAGGCTAGCTCTTTGATTGAGATGCTCTTCTCAATCATTCAGTATTTTGATGAATAGTTATTTTTTAAGATCGTAATCAACCTTCAGAATTCATTGCCCTATTGGACTGTTTTCAACCTAGGCGAACCAGGTTAGAGTTTCTTCGAATCTATGAACTACTTTGAGGGTTCATATCCCCCCTTTTTTTAATGGCGATTTCTGATTTCCTTTTTTTTTAACGAGAATTTTAATGTATTTATCGGTGTTCGGAACTATTTCACGTTTAGTTAATATATCACAGAAGCATTTTTAAATTCGACATCATTGTTCTTATAGTTGCTTTCTCGGAGTATGACTTTCGAGGAGTGTCAGCTAGACATATCTTCGATTCTCTGCCACATTTAGAAAGATTTGTACGAAAGCTGGTTTCCTCTTTTGCCTCCACTTTAGGTGGATGTTTCAGAACAGTATGTGTTGATGTGTTTATTATTTCGTGATTTGGCTCAATCAGACTATCACGATTTTTGCTTTTACTTCGAAGTTTGCTCCCACTTTCGAAATTTTAGCCTCTTTTGAGAGATCTTTCAAAATGGGGGTTTTAACAGGCCTTACTTGGTGTTTTATTGTCCTTTCAAAAGATCTGGTTCGTGTTACAGTACATTTGATAGTCAAATCTAAAATTTCTGGTGAAACTTACGAATTTTTTTATCCTAAAATATTTTTTTTTCTTTGCTGGTGAAATTGACCATAAAATCTTGGTGTTGTTGCTCTCCAGGGATATTTATATGCCCTCCCTCTACATATCTGCTACTTAGCTAGAGTGAGTGTTTTAGGCTAGTATGTCTTTCCTCTTTTTAGCTTTTTTGTCACTCTAGCAATAGTTGACATGTCTAGTTTTTATAGTATTGTGTCGGGGAATTTCACATATGGCAAGATGGACTGAAGAAGTCTTCGAGTTTCTGTGAGTGACAGAATTATTCTTTGGACTGAAATCATCTTTGGTTTCTTCTTGCGCTGCGTTTTTCTGATTAGTACTAGTTTGGACTATTTATAGTTTTTTGAACTATTGCGTGATCTGTAAAATTCCAGTATCTGCAATTTTCAAAAGTAAATCTGGGTTAATTTTTGCCATCTTTAATAACTATATATATATTTAAAATACCCATTTTCGATTGTCTGACTTGTAAAGGTCTATTACACTTTTGGGCAATGCCTAAGATTTCGGCGAACTTTAAATGTTTTTTTTTTTTTTTTTTTTCCAGTTTTTACGAGGTCTTGAGGTTTTCTTATTAACCTTCGGCGACCTCGTGGAAGCTCTGTAAAAATACTTTCGCCAAGAGCTGTCAAACTGTAGGCTCTTTGCATTTGTATGCATAGCATACCTCATTCATAGTAATATTTAGCATATAGGTACTATGTAAGAACAGTTTGCTAGCTGGGAAAAAAGGAATGGTGCTTTTTTTTTTTACCTTATCGGACTCTGCACTTGGCGAATGTACTACAGCGCAAGTGTCGAATGAATCCGATTATAAGTCACATTTTTAGGGTCCAATTTCTTCCTATCTCCAAGATAATTTTTTGTTTATTTATGGTTATTTTGGTGGGTTATTGACATAATCGAATATTACGAGTTTCAAATATTTTTTGTGCTCTCTTCCTAAGTTTTTGCTGCCTGTATACGGAATGCTTGAAAGTAGCTTTTTCTGTCTGAAAATATTGGATTTTACAGTTGCTACCATGCAAAATACTATCTTCACAGTCCATCTTTCTCATGTTTAGACAAGATTTTGATCCATTTTTCGGATTTATTTTTTACTCAAAGGTTGGATTTTTTGTTTTTTTTCACCGGCAACTTAGGGACTATTTCTCATAGGGTGAGCTCTTTTTGAAAGCTTCGAGTCTTTTCATTCTCTAAAAAGTTTTACGCTCTCGCTCTCTCGGTTCCTGCTATCCACACGTTGTTAATGTCTCACACTAATTAATATATATATATATATTTTTTAACTTCTTGTGAAAGAATATAACACGCTGAGTGTGTGCGATTTATCGCTGTCACTTCTGAGACTTTTCGTCAATTTTTATAACTCACTTTTTACAGCCGTTTTTACTAATTTTTATAAGAAAAGCTCTTCCAATCAGAAATTTAGCGTGTTTATATCTGTCTTTCAGCAATAACGGAGTATTTTCATTTTTCTCAGTTAGCACAAATTTGGTCATTTTTGTGTACGTTTGGTAAGCTTTCACTCATTTCTGGAAATTTGTTTTCTCTTTCTTTGTGTTTGGTGAAATTTGGCGAAATGACTCTTTGTTCATCAACGTCTAGTTTTTAGATGATGCCTAATATTCGCCTTCGCCTTGGATTGTAGGTTGAGGATGGCAGGCAGAGCCTGATTAACAAACCGGGCCTATAGTAAAAAAAGTCTAGGGGCCTCAAAACTACAATATTTGTTATTTAACCTTGTGGAATGGGATAGGAACAGGCTGAAGGGGGTCCCCGAAATGATAGTCGGTCTACAGTATTAGAAAGTGTTAATCAGGCCCTGATGGCAGGGGTAAAGGCTGATATCTCCTTCCTCGCATTGACCGTGCATTTCCCAGACAGCACATAAGCTTAAATCAAGCTTGACATTTCTTTGAATTGGACGTATTAATACAAGCTTGACAGTTCCATTCATTTTAAGCTTGCAGCAAGCTTGGTGAAGTCGTTTGAACTGTCAAGCTTGAATACAACTGGATGACTGCTTGATTTGGAAAGCCCCATCCACATAACAAATAATTTATCATCAGTCATAAATGTACTTGACCATAGAATTAAAAAGAAAAAAATTCAATATTTCCAAATATTGAAATTCTTCAAAATAAAATACAATTATACTACGAAATGGATTTCAAAATCAGTCGTTTATCTCGATTTTGGCCACTATTGCCCAATATGAGTATCGCGATATTGAACGTTTGAAAACGTGTGCTGCTTTTAAGTTTATATTATGCTTATTTCCGTATTAGTACAGTCTCTAAATCACACATAACATTATTTTAATTTTGATTCATCCCATGGAAAAATAAAAGAAACAGATCAACACATCGGCCACTGATCGATCTCGCCGGAAAACGGCGTGATAACCATAACAGTCACTTCAAACTTTAGTCATATCAGCGCAACTCAGGTAGGCCGAGTGGTTAGTATGCTGGCTTCCCAACCCTTAGGTATCGAGTTCGATCCCAGCCGCGGACGCTTGATGGTAACAGATTAATATAACTTGAGGTTTCATCGTAGAGGGGAAAATGCGTGGAAAAATAAAATATGGGGGCGAGTTCGCCGACGGGCGCCCCGTGTATTTAGGAAAATTTTTTTAGGTATTTTTCTTTGCTATGTCAAGCTTAATGCAAGCTGGGCAAGTGTAAACTAGAACACTTGATTCAAGCTGGCATTAAGCTTCCACGCTTGAAATTTTCAAGCTTAATTCAAGTTTATTGACTTGATAAATCAAACTTGCTGCAAGTTTGATGCAAATTTGCTGTGCTTTCTGGGTTATAGACTACTGGAAGCACAGCGCTTCCATTTTGTGTGCAATCAGCCAGGTCTCACGTCTCTGCTCCTTACTTCCATTTCTACTGTCGTTTCAGGCTACGTTGGCGCTACGCGATGACGCTGGTGTAAGACTACCCATTTTGGAATTTATTTTTATGGCTTGCTTTAGACATACTGTGCCACAATTTTACGCTCATTTCGCAGAATCCCTTTTGCAATTTTCTTTGTCTTTTTTGTAATTATTTCGGGCATCCATTATTGCCGGTTCGATATGACTCCTGCTTTTGATGGAATCGATTTCTGCTGCAACTATGTATATAGGGCTTTGACTTGTGAAGCATGCAAACGGGTTTCTTGATGCCTGTTCTGTTATTTTATGGCAGATTTTTCCGGTTTACTTCTTGCCTTAAGTGTTCCATACATCGAAACTACCTTTAAGGTCATTCCATCGTTTTTAGTAAGAGTAAGTATGTAGCCTATTCCAAAGTACCTTTTTTTAAGTTGTGATTAGTTTTCATCTTTTGGCTGATACGGACTGGCGATGCTCGTGCGACGCGAAATGGGTCTGCCTCCTTTAACAACCTGTCACTGTCTTATGTCGCAACCATCCTTCATTATAGTTATCTCGCTCAATGAAAATATCGGATAATTAGCACAATTTTTCGCATATTTTTAGAAATGTTTAAGATTGTTTTGCTGCATTGATCCATTTGCTTTAGCAGTGTAAAATAGCATTTTTATAGTCCATTTTCCTAATTTTTAAGCGAAAATTTTGATACATTTAACAAATAAAATTTTTCATTTAAAGAATGGATGCCCTCCCCCCCCCCTATCTTTAGGACTATCTCTCTTACGGCGATTTTGTTTTTGAAAGCTTCGGGTCTTTTTATTCGATAAAATATTTATAGGCGCTCCGCCTTGGAATAATGGCTGCCCATTGTTAATGTATCACACTTTTTTAAAAATTCCTGTTAAGGAATATGACAGTGAAAATGTTTGCGAACTTCGCAGAGCTTTAAAAGGATTTTGACGAAAACTCATTTTAACTCATGATTGAATTATTTTAATTTTTGTGAGTTTGGCCAATTTTGGTCGATTTTTTATCTACTTCCGGCACTTTTTCAGGTATTTCTGGAAACTTATTTTCGCAGGCATATTTATATTCTTTCTTGACGAATGCATGGTTTGCAAGTGGGGCCTAATATGTGCCTCCGCCTTGGATAGTAGGGTGGGGATGGTAGGCTGAAGGCTAACATATTATATTCCGTGCTTGACTGCATTTATATGCCATCTTAAGTACAGTTTTTCAAGTTGTGGTGCAATCAAGCAGATCTCCCATTTCTGCTCCTTCCTGCCATTTATTGTAGTTTCAGGATATGGGGCTCTGAAGCTGTGGCAGCTGGCTTTGAGGCACAGCCAGCTGCCGACGTGCTAAAAAGTAAAGGATTCTCGTGGAGCTATGCCACCCGCAATTGTTTTTATGGAAATCCAATCTATTCTTCGTGACTGGCAACAGTCCAAACGTCAAAATTTGGTGTTCCCAGAGCGGGAACACTGTGCTTTAAAGGGTTAAGCGCTAATTAGTGAAGTTGTAGGGAGGCATCTCTACCAACTGATTTGTCCCATTGGACTATTTCGGCAGACAGGCAAGCATGCTGGTGAGAGTGTCGAACGTCTCAGATTCTAATAAATATCTTCGTCTTGTTGAGCCCCAATTTCTGTCAATTTTCTAGATTAATTTTTTAGCCGAAATGGTGATGTATTGACGGACGGACGGTTTTATTTTTCCCGGATTCCTTTTTGAGAAATTCGACTATAATTATTCTTTAGATATTTTATACTCTATCTCATCGTTTCTCCTGTGTATGTATAGGGTTGATGTCGTCTCGTTCTGGCTGTCCTAAATTGGCATTATTAGTTTGTTGTATTTGTTGTTGTCATCACTGAATATATTAGATACAAAACGTGAGCGTATTTTCATGATGACTCCTATCCCGCTGCTATTTTTGTTGAGTTTTGGAGAAAAGCTTTGTACTATTACGGCATGTTCGTTTGACTTTATCTGAATACTGTAATGTTTTACAACTACGCGAAGTTGGTTCCTTTTGTTTTCATGTTTTGGCAAGTTTCCACGAGTCTTTCCAAATGGAGTTTGCTGATATGTGTTCCTTTGGATGAACGCGGAAATCACATAGGATGCCTAATATAAAAAAAAAATTCCTGTAAAATAAAAAACATTGAATCTTATCCAAGGATTGAAGGGAAATTTTATTTCATTTCGGTTGCATTAGTTCCCCCTCGTAAGAATAGGGCTTGAAACTGTGAGGCATGTTAACAAGCCTATGGGCTCCTCCTCGCTATTTTATTGTCGTTTTAAGCTGTTTAACTCTCTTTAATGGTATGTTGAAATTTTTTTTAAGTCTAAAAACTAAATTCAGGGTCGATCTTTCCGATGTTTAGCAGAGATTTTGTGAGAATTTTTCCCTTTTATTTATAAACCGTAATCTAGGTGTAGCTCTAGCATTCAACTGTTCTTGCGAGAAAAGAGGGACAATTGGTGAAACTAAAAAAGACAACTCAACGCCCCTTTTGTCATTTTATTGCGCATTCGTAGCATTTGGGATTTTGAGGATATTTCCTACGCAAACGCCTCCAATTTTAACAAGAGCTACTTTTAGGGCCCCTATTGCATTTCTTTAACAGGTATGTTAAACAATTATTCGTGGGATCTTTTTTGTCTCGCATGCATTAAAACAACTATTATCGGGTTCTCTTTTGTCTCGCTATAATTGGGTTACACGTAGCTGTAAGAGCAAGGCGTGAGTGGGTGACCAAGCCAAAAGGCTTCGCTGATTTTATGTCCTTCCTGAGTATTTCGCATTCGGTTAATACGTTGGTGCAAACCTCAAATGTCTTATAGTCCAAAAATTACTTTAGGGTCCGTCTTGCACGGGTCAAACAGCCATTTTAAACGAATTTTCAAAAATTCGTTTTTTCTTTCTAACTAGAAATTGATTGTGGTCACTTTAGATTGTTTGCCGCAGGGGTGAAACCTCACTTCGTTTTATTCATAACTAGCGCAATGAACATAAAACGTTTGGTTTTGGAGGGGTCCAATCCGGTGTAACACGTCTAAAGGCTTTTATTCATATTCTCATTGAATATTCACTTTAAGAGCATAAAGTATTATCTAGAATTATTATTCAAAATGAGTTTTGCAATAATTCATTTGTTCTTTCAACATGCTACAAATAGTTCTTCTAAATTTAGATCTACTTAACATTGCAGTTTAACGTGACGGCCCCTTCTTACTTCCCGTAACGCCCGTCGTTCAAAACATGCTAACGCAGTTCTTTTCAAAATGAATAATAAACATAGAGTACCGACATCTGTGTTAATTATCGCGTTATTAGAACACTTGAATTTGCAGTATTCTCAATAATTAAGCAGTAGATGTAAAATTTTCTGAAAACTTCGGTTGAAGGTGAGCTTAGAATCCATCATGGGTTGACTCCTCCGCTGCATAAAAGTACAAAAAAGGGAGAAAATCCTTGATAACTAAAAAATTATAAAGGAGACGGTCGTTCAAGATAAGAAATGCTGAAAACACTCCAAATTCGATTATCATCGACATCTTATGCCAGGCCCGGACTGGGAGGGTAGGGGCCCGCCCGTCTCTACAGAAGGGGGGGGGCTATTGTGTAACCGATACATAATAGGATGTGTTAACTTTCGGGGTATGGGGGGAGGTATGGTGTTATTATTAATTAATTATGATTGATAATGAATGCATTCATAAAATATTGATCTATTAATTAATGTGCGCCATTCATATCTCTTGTTCATTCGGGAACCCTCAATCAAAAAATTTTGATGACTACATTTAAAATAAATTGTTTTGAAGCCTTCTGGGCCGCAATTGCAGCTGCCAAAAATTTTGTATGTGTCAAACTTCATTCTAGTGCTATCAGTATAGCACTTATTTTCTTTTCTTTCTTTTTTCTGTTTGGGAGCCCGCCCTCAGCAGGGAGGGCCCGCCGAGGGTGGAAGCCCACCCGTCTGCAGACAGTCGGACACCCTAGCCAGTCCGGGCCTGTCCTATGCAAACGTCCATTTGCTTATAGTCCATTCAACAAACAGTTATTCTAAATTCTTTATCTTCTCCTTTGTGTTTTTTGTATATCCCTCGTGCTGTCCTAATTTTAAATGTTACGTGTTTGTGTGTATTGTAGAGTGCTGATAGTCGACAAGGAACGATAACAAAGGAGACGCAAGTTTAAACGGTAGAGGCTTCATCCACCCTTCTCAGGATGACATACCTACTCAAATACAGCACTGCAGTTCTGATTGAAAAGTAATTCGTATCGTCAATTTATGCGAGACGAGAAATTCTCGCGAGACAGCTTGTCTCGTCTCGCAGTGCGAGACAAAGCGAGATTTCTCTCGTCTCGCGTCCATTCCTAGAATTCAACGGACATTGTGGCTTACCCTGACGCCCCTTCTTGCCTCGTGTGACGCCTCGGCTACGCCCATCGTTCGAAACATGTCAAAGGGCAGTCCTTTACAAAATGTGAACAATATACTTGGGGTACCGATATTTGTATTTATTATAGCGCCATTGAAACCTAATTCAATTTAATTGTCCTTTTTAATGAATCAGTAGATCTAACACTTCTTTAAAAAATTCCGTTGAAGCAGTGGCGTACACAAGGGAGGGGTCTATACGGTCTGGGTCCCTCCCAAAAGACATGTGAACTTTGCATTCTAATATCATCTAGCAGTTCTTGACATTTTACTATGTTAATAGACTTTCTCAAAGCCTTTTTTTTAGCAGCTTAGTAATTAAAAACATAATAAAGAAACATATTAAAGCATATGTAAATTGAAATGCGGGGTGGGGTGTCTTTATTAAAGGTGTGGTCATGACGAGATGGTCACAGCGAGAAAAAATTGGACAAAATGAAAAATAAATGTGCGTTACCAACTTTTTTAACGATTATTGCCAACAACTTTTCTTTAAAAATAGAAAGCCATTTGTATAATTTTGATTCAAGATGCTTTTTGCAATAGTTGATGGGTTCATTGCAAATGCAGCAATCCATTATTCTAAATTTACCAAAATTTTAAAAATCTAATTGTAATTTGAAATCTATAATAATTTTAAAAATCGTCTAAATTTACCATTATTCTAAATTTGACACTGTTGCTCAATGACTTAGTGCCACTCCGCTTCTTTCCTGGTGTGACGCCTTGGCTACGCCTTTCGTGGCTTGATTGGACGCCCCCTGTAGCCTCTTGTGACGCCCTCGTGACTCCCCTTGTGGCCTCACGGGACGCCCTGGCTTCTCCCATTGTTAAAAACATGTTACTGTTGTCCTTTTACAAATGAAAATAAACATACTGCTCCAACATCTGTATTTATTAACGCGTCATTTAAAGTAAAAACGAATTATGTACCCTCTAATTTTTAAAAATTTCCCGGAAGGTGGGCTATGATCTGATATACGTTTACGCCTTCACTGGATAAAAATATTAACTGGTCTAAAAATCCATCGTAAGTGAAAACTTGTAAAGAAAACTACAAAATAAGGAATACAACCGCCTCCATCCTAAACAGAAAAGAAAAGTTATATCAACGGCATTTTTCGCGAAAGTGTATTTATATAGAGTCATTTCAACCATTGGCGTAAACCGGCATGTAACATTGGGGGTACAAAATGGTTCCTATTGTTGAATATATTTTAAAATAGGTGATATCTGAATTTTGTTGAATTATTTCAAGGGAGTGCGTCCCCCCCCCCCCTACCTTGCCCTCAGTAAGTGATGCCTATGAAATTCAACAATCAGCCAATCTGTATTTACAAGAAATGGTGGTCTAACGTGGTGTCCTGGCCACGCCCCATGTTTCGTCAGTTTTTTACAAAATAAAAATTAATAAATATATATATAGGGTAGCAACATTTGTACTTAATATCGGGGAATTTGAATTCTTTTCTGTTGTTCGCAATGAAACAGTGGACCCAAAATTTCCAGAAAACTTCAGTTAAAGATGGGCGATAGCTTATGATCTGTT
The DNA here is from genome assembly GCA_038373885.1 of Cheiracanthium punctorium. Lineage (NCBI taxonomy): Eukaryota > Metazoa > Arthropoda > Arachnida > Araneae > Cheiracanthiidae > Cheiracanthium > Cheiracanthium punctorium. The sequence continues at coordinate 19,315 of JAWZYV010010903.1, read as the reverse complement.
TATTCCTTTGCTTTTGTATATAATTCTCAGTTCTCAATGGAATATCAGTCTCAAATTCATTCATCACACCTCATGAGTGTAGGGGGGGGCACATTTTACTCAGTGGGTTTTTTTTTCGTACGGGTACCCATTTGAAAAGTGTCCACTTTTTTTAGAAAGGAAGGAGAGGAAGTCACTCCCACAGTAGTCTTCTTACCTGCTTCGTTTACTTTATTTTATTCTGTTTGCATTGGCCATCTAGCAGGTAACGAATGGAAGCGACTGGTTACATCGTTTTTGGGACACATCACGCCCTGTGTGTGTGCATATATATGTATGTTTAGGACCCTTATCCACATTAGTTAGGAATATCGAAAAATGCTGCGTCTTTGAGCGCTTCTGTTTACTCTTTGGGGCGCAACCCTTTCCCAAGGATGAAAAAAGGCCAGCCGTTGTCATCACTCGACTAAACGACCAGCAAGAGGGCAGACGATCGAAGCGTTCATCGCGTGCCACAGAACGAGAGACCCTCCCTTTTTTGACGACAGCTGGCTGTGCGGCACAGCCAGATGTCATCAAAAAGGGGTCTCTCGATCTGTGGCACGCGATGAACGTTTCGATCGTCCGCCCTCTTCCTGATCGTTCAGTCGAGCGATGGCAACGGCTGCCCTTTTTTCAGCATGGGGCCATCTATCCAGCTCTGTTCTCGCATTCTTCCATTTTTGAGCAGATGTCAGTGCTGTTCAAAAGAATCGTGACCCTTTTTTGACGGAAATGACGTGCTATAAAGTAAAGGATTCTCGTGGAGCTCTGTCACCCGCCACTATTTTTTATAGAAATCCAATTGATTCTTCGTGTCTGCGCGCTAAAGGGTTAAGCAACTCATACACACGACCTCATTCGTATGATTAGCTTCAATCGTTTTCGTTTATGCTAGGTGAAACATTGATATAAGAAAAATCTGGAGTGACTTCACTCGACTTTCCGAACACTTACGATTAAGATCATGACCAAGCATTTAAATAAATTTTAATCGATGAATCATTCAAACATATATACCAAATTGAAGCTCGATCGAATGTACCGTTTAAACGCTAGCGCACTTTCAAGAATTTCTCCCCATAGGCCATAATGTAAAAGAAATCTTTGTCGTAGCCCTGTAGAAAAACTGTAAGTCCTATACAAACCCAAATCAATACCGGTCTTGCGACAGTGGTTTATAACCTATATACCCAATTTGAGCTCCATCGCATGCCCTGTTCAGGAGCTATCGTGTTCACTCACATACACACAAACACACATACACACACACACACATACACACATACATACATACATCTCGTAAAAATAGCATAAATGAATTCAGAAGACCTCAAAACGTGTCAATACACCAAAATCTCGAATTCGAATTTTTCCATGATTACAATACTTTCCTTACATGGTACATGTTCGGAAAGTAAAAAACCCGCCATCCCCACAAGAGTCGCAATCCATTTCGAAACCTCACCAGAATCATTTTGTAGAAAATTCGTTACTCATATTCTTTCACTATACTGCATGCCGTGATCACAGGACCCAATTCTTTATTTCTCTATTTAAAAAGAAGGGAATGGTCATTTCCCTGATATTGCAAAAGTAGATCCGTTGGAGACTTGCAGGCTGCGCCCCCATGATACGCCCTTCTCCCGAGGGATGTGCCATTGGAATGATTTCCAGAATCGACGACCACTCTTCGAACAGAATCCGTAATCGGTTCATCGAATCGTGAACATTGACTCATTTCACGATTCGAATAGTAACCGTAATACTGACTACTCGATTAGTGTTCTTGATCTTCACCGTTCCAATTAAACGCCCATTTGTTTGGCGTCAGATCGACCGATTCTAAATCTGCCTTCATTTGAGGTCTCAAGCTCTCAAGTGACGCTCTATGTGAACGTGTCGTATTTTCGTTTTCCAAAATGAAAGTAAACATAGGATAGAACCACCTGCATTGACTATCCCGTCATTCAAATGAATGAATTACTTTAGTTGACAATGAATTAAATGGATCACCCAACTCAGTTTCTAGAAAGCATCCATTAGGCGTTGGCTAAAAATAAAAATTCCAAAATTTCTGCTCCGAGAGGCGTTTCCGTCAGAACAATGGGCGTCCCTTTCAATATACTAAATTCTTCCACTTTTCTGCCGTCTACGGCCTCCCGTATCTTGTTTTGGATATGGGTGCAACATTTCAATTAGATGGGTGGAGCAACGTGAAGGAGCTAGTCTCATGGACGTGAAAGGTTTTCTGTCGGTTTGGAACAATCCTAAGTTGTCGCCTTTATTCATATACGCTCATTGAAAATTTCCTGTCTGAGCAAAGAGAACTGTCTGGAATTGTCACTCAAAATGATTTTTGTATAAGTGAATCTGTTCATTCGAAATGAAATGAACCGTTCTACAAAATGGACCGGGCAGGGTGGCTTAAGGTGACGCCCCTGCTAGCCTCGTGTGACGCCCATCGTTCGAAACATGTTAAAACGTAGTCCTTTTCAAAATGAATAATAAACATAGGGTACAAAGATGTGTATTTACTATAGCGTCATTGAACCTAATTCATTTTTTTTGCCCTTTTAATGAATCAGTAGATATAAATTACTAGCTGCGTACCCGTTCTCCGCACGGTAGGGAGCAAAACTTTTTCTTGCATGTATAATTCGAATTGATTCCAGTAATGTGGAATCTAAAAATAAACAACATGATTTGACTCTTGGCGTAAAATTACTCATTAGTTATTCGTAAAGTTAGTATAAATACTGATCTGAGAACATTGTTAATATTATGAAACAAAAAACTATGTCGGTGTTATTGGCGATCAGAAAAAGAAAAGCGTGACGGTTCCTAAAAATTTCTAACTTTCAAAATGTCTCATTTCTACATCGTACTCTTTTTTAGATTTACGTTATACCATTAATACCTTAGATACTACATGATGTGAAGAACCGTTTTTTTTAATAATTAAATAGTTGTGTGTACCCGCTTTTCGCAAGGCAAGAAGAGAACATTTTCCTAAAATGTTATCATAACTACTTGTGACAAACAGAATCTCCAAGAAAAAAAAAGTTCAGGTACAGAATTTTCTGTTGAAATTGCCGCGGGATATATTAACGCGACGTAGAATTATTTAATGTTTAGTTAGCTGTGATGTAAGATGGCTGTTGAAAAACGAATAGTTTCACGAAATATTTATTAACGCGGTATATTGTGCTTTGATCAATATTGCCCTAGCATATCTAATAACTATTACTAAGAGTATCCTTTACTGATACCAATATATTTTCGTTTTTCCATCTTTAATGTTTAATTTAAAGAAACGGTTTAGATATTTGCCACTGATGTAGTTTTTTATTCTTTGGTGATTCTTTGCAATTTACGCATTAGTATAAAAGATAATCATTTCATTTTCTGGCTGCCATTAAAACAGCTCTCCATACATTCTTATGCATAACTCTTGTCAGATTGGCGTATTTAGCACGTAAAATATTTCCTGCGATTCGAAAACGTGTCCCGTTTAAAAATTATATCGAAAATAATGCTGGATAATTCATCGTTGAAAAAACAGCATTCAATTCTTTTTCTGGCAACGTATTATAAAATAGGGAATAATTTCGTGCGTGGCGTATGTTTTGTTTGTGAGCCCGAAATTTTGATTGAGTTTCGAAAGGGGTTTTAATCTCGTGAAATCTAAGTCATTTTGATCTAACATGTGGTAACTCAGTTATTTTAAAGTCATTTTATTTATGTTTTTCAAATGGCAATTTTATTCATTGTTACTGTTTCCCAGACAACCATAGCGGAAGATATCATACCGAAATCTTGAAACAGCTTTTATTAAATTCAAAATCCTTCTTTACATAAAAATTCGTAAAAAATCTCCTAATTTATATTTTTCCTCCGTTCTTCTTTTAAAAGTGGGCGAAATATATGCTCCGTCTTTCGCCGAAATATAAAAAAGTTATGACAGATAGAATGAAAGATGCAACAGTTTTAAAATTACTTTTACGCAAACGTCGTCAAAAGTGAAATTCTTTTAAAAAATTCCCAAAAATCGGCAAAATATGTTACATAGTCAAAACAAACAGTTTTCGAAAGAAAATTTTCTCCTCTATCCGATGATGCAAATATCGTTTTATTGCGAGTGCAATGACCGGCGTTATTACGTATTATGCAAGAAAAATCGCTAAAAATCGGACAAAACATAAAATAAAACCTTTTCTAATTCGAATTTCGAAAAAATCGCTCCGAGGCGTGTTAGTATCTGTCCTAGTGAAGCCGTATGCAAAATTCGGTGGGTCTGCGACCAACCGTCTCGGCGCAATGCGATCGAGAGACGCGCGCAAGAAGATCGGAGGTCACAAACCTACCTACAAACCTAGCTACATACAATGTTTACTCTCGGATTTTATTATATATAAGATAAGATAAGATAAGATAAGATAAGATTATTATTTTTTAAACTTCAGTGGAAATATTCGTGTAAGCAGTGACGCACACAAGCGGGTCCATGCGGGTCTGGATCCCTCCCAAAAGATTTATGAACTTTGCATTGTAGTATAATCACGTACAGAGAGAGAAAGTTCCTGACATTTTAGTATGCTAAACAATTGCTTAAAGTAAGAATCTTTGAAGTCCAGTAACTAAACATAATTAAGAAACATACTGAAGTATAAGCATATTGAACTGCGTTGGTGTCGTGATAGAAAGTGTGGTCCTGGTCACGAGAAAAAAAAAAATTATATACAAAAAATAAATTTGAAATTCTTCCAGATTTTATAGACGCACTCGGCTGGAAGAATTTCAGTTTTTTAAATCTATTCAATCCATTCTGCCATGTAGAGCAAATGATCACTGTAGTTCTCCTATAAACGCCTGTTTGCATCATTTTGTTTCTGAAAATGGCATCCATTCTTGTTCGTCCCCTAGTGGTGAAATGTTTTGGATGAGTGCGTATTGGGAAATCTAAAGTATCCATTTCAGTTATGAAATGGGATCCTGGATCGGAATTGAATTCTATGTTCAAATCTCCTACTCAAACAGTCTTACAATCCTCCTCCTTCGGCAACGTTTCGAATTGAGCGTCTAATTTATCTTCATAAGAAATTGTAAGCGTACATATCAGTGTATGTAACTGCAAATCTCACTTTACCTTGAATAGACGCAATGACCATTTGAACACCTTTGATCTGGCTCGTGTAGGCACGGGTAAAGTGTTTCATTAAGTTTTCCTTTATAAAAATCCTAAATCCAGATGGCTTTCTGTTTTAGAACTATCCGACTGTGTCTATCCGTTCGACCCAAGTGAATCCTGGTATTTGAAAATCATCTGAAGAGATAGTCCATGTTCCAAAAATCCGTAAATCACGTTACATATTCAGAGAAAACTGTTTTTAAAAGAATATTTTCCTCTCTATCCGATGTTAAGAATGCTTTTTCGCTGCGAGCGTCATTTCCGCCGTTATTACGAATTAGGTGAGAGAAAATGCACAAAATCGCAACAAACATAAAATAAAAAAAATTCTAGGTCGAATTTTGAAAACATCGCTTCGAGGTGCACAACTTCCTTTTTAGAACTTCTCGAGTACCCAATTTGGAGTTTCTAGGTGTTGCCCTTTGTCCGTAGCGCCGCCGACACACTCACACCTCGACTTTACACACACTGACATCTTCTTTTATAGTAAGTAGAGAAAATGCTTTTATATTTTCTCATCTCGCTCTTGTTATTTACAGTAATTTCCAAAATTCACATGATTGATTTTTCAACTGCTGCTTAGGGATGATGCAGAGACTCTACAACAGTCTATTATGGATATCCAAAACGGTATTTTTAAAGTAGCATCTGCTCATTTAAAACAAAAGAAAATGACATTTCAATAACAATTGTAAGTGATAAATAACTTTCTGTTTTTTTTATTTAATTTGAATTTTGAAAAATCAGATCTGTTTAAAACACATATTACAGTGAAATTAAGAGCCCACTTTGTGTCATATTGAATCTTACCGGCGGTATTTCTAATAACGTACTTCGGCTATAACGTACTACTTTTTTAGGTCCCGTGAGAGTAAGTTATAACCGGTGTCTACTGTAGTTTCTTTTTTCAAAATGAAGGTAAACATTGAAATAGAACCATCTGCATTGACTTTCCCGTCACTCAAATCAATGAATTACTTTAGTTGACAATAAATTAAATTGATTATCCAACTCAGTTTCTAGAAAGCATCCATTAGGCTTTGGCTAAAAGAAAAATTTAAGATTTCTGCTCCGAGAGGTATATCCGTAAGAACAACGGATGTCCCTTTCAACATAAATTCTTCACTTTTCCGCCATGTACGGCCTCCCATATCGTTTTGGATAGGTGTGCAACATTTCAAGTAGACGGTGGAACAACGCGAAGGAGCTAGCCTAATGGACGTGAAAGCGTTTCTTTCGGTTTGGAACAATCCGAAGTTGTCCTATATCTTGGTCTTTATCCATACGCTCATTGAAAATTTCCTGTCAGAGCAAAGAGAACTGTCTGGAATTGTTAATCAAAATGATTTTTTGCAGAAGTGAATGTGTTCATTCGAAATGAAACAAACTGTTTTGCAAAGTGGACCGGACAGGATGGCTTAAGGTGACACCCCTGGCAGTCTCGTGTGACGCCCATCGTTCGAAACGATGTGCGTCACCCAGGCGTCTCTATTATTTAAGATTGTATGTTTTAAACGAATTCATTTTAATCATTTCAGTCTTAAGGACTGTTATATGTTCATGTATGTAACTTTCTTACTTTTGACCTTTTTATGATGGGGCTCTGCATTATGTCATATACTCCGAGAACGCTTGTGAAGATTAAAAACAAAATGATGGACCCTTTAACCGAGTGCTGTATGATTGAAACGATCTTCTTAGTTATCATGCATGTATTTTGATGTGGAGTACCTTAGAATCTGTAACTATCTTTCAGGTTAATCGTCCACGCCATATTTCTACTTTTTCTGATTTATTTCACCCCTATCGAGTAACACCGGTGTAGAATAAATGTAAAAATATTGGCGCGTTTGCCGAAGGCAGGTTGGCTGTAGGCTATTCGCATGACCTCCTTTGTTATAGGTATTTCATATGCGTTCTGATATTTTTTATTGTTTCAGATCGTAGATGTAGGTAGCATGTAAAATGGATTATCTGCTGGATTAACGAAGATTTATAGCAATTATTGACACTTTTTTTAAAACCAAAATTTTGATGCATGGATCGCAGTTTGGGACTATTTCCCATAACGTTAATGTCTCACTGTAGCCTTTTTAAGTTCAAAGGCTTGTTTTAGCAGTTGCCTTCATGGAATACGACGTACGAACAATATGAGCCTTTAGACAGATCGGCATTTAGACAGATTCGTCTGAAAGTTTGTTCAATCTTTTGCAACCATTTAACATATGAATTTTCCAGAACAATATTTTCAACCACTGCATTGTCACGCTCATAATTTTGTGTTTTGTTTCAATCAGACTGCCACAATTTTCGAAATTTTGGCCTGTTGGACGGGTCTTCACAGGCTTTCAAGACTACTACCGAAGTCATTTGCACCTAAACCAAGAAAAGGCGGGGCTCAATTGTAGAGTTTTTATACTCACGTGCTTGTCATTTGATGGTCCGTTCTCTTTGTGCCGCATTTGTCGAATGCGCGGGTTCAGTCTCGAATTTCTCGAAATCTTGTTTTGTTTTATGGCTCATCTTCACAATGCCAACGCAAATTTTAAAAAAAAATTTACAGAATTTATTTTAAAAAATGGGTCTGATTATATTTTAATTGAGCTTTTTTTCTGCTCGGTGAGGTCCTAGGTAAAATACTGGAGTTGTTTACTTTTTTTTATATTGGCTACCAAACTGTGGTTATTTTGTCCCACTATCTCTTTCACCCAAGCTTTTTTTGTCAAGCAGGCAATAACTGCACATTATAGCGTATTTTCATATTTGGCATTCATGCCGGAGAATTTCAAGCTCAGGAAGTGCCATAAAAGAATTTTTGTGTCTCTGATATTTAGAATGATTTTTCTTCGATTCAAACCATCCTTTCTTGTCTTTTCTGTTCGGTTTTGTAGATCAGTTCTACTTCGACCTTTTTTATTTCAACGGTCAAGCACATTTCTATTTTAACCCGTTTATAATCCTTTGATAGTATTTCGTGGTCTGCTCAACTCTAAAATTTTGAAAGAAAATATTTTTATTGAAATTTCATTTACCTTTAGTAAACTCAATAGAATTTTTTTGAAAGTTTATTTCAAATTGCTTTTTTTGATTTAAAAAACATAGTATACCTTTTTAGAAAGATTCCAGTTTGGGTGAATATTTTTTGGTTTTTGCTCACGAGACTTTCTTATTAGCATTCGGCAAGTTCGCGGGTGCTCTGTAAAATTAAAATAATTGGATCCTTAGCCAAAGGCGGCCTGTGTAGAGGCTTCAGATGGATATATATTTGCATGTGTGTCATATCCCATTTGTGTTCGAGTAGCATTTAACATATACTATTTAAGTGCAGGTTGCTACTTGGTGAAATTAAGATAGACACCCTGATTTTAATTTTTCGAAACGGGTTACTCGAGTCTTTCTTTATGAACTCCAAACTGGTAGGCGCTACGTAATATTATAGTATTTGAGCCTTAGTCTACGGTGGAAATGGCTGAATGAAGGCAAATATTTTAATCGTAGATTTAATGGAAGCCTCTACGCTTTTCACTGCTTTTTTATTGCAGTTTTAGCCGTTTAACATTCAGCAAATGGGCTATTGTCTGGAATCTCTCAATCTAAAAGAATTGTTACTTATTAATTAATTGATTTATTTTTCGCTTCGCTTTTCTGCGTCATGCCTCGATTTGGCGATTTTTGTAGAATTCCTTTTTCCAAAACCAACAGTTTTTGCGTGCGGCTTTTGAATGCAATTTACCCCACCGTGAGTTTGTGGATTAAAGTCATTTCGTATTTTAAATTTATTTTTATCTTCTATCTATAATACGTATAACTTTTCAGACTAACTTTTTGCAACTGATATTTTTGAACTTTTTAAAAATTATTATTTCAGTCTATTGTACCCACGATGAATTTGCTGGAGAAAAATTGGAGTCCTTTCAAGTTTTTGAAAGATTGTTATCATTCGAATGCCATCTTACTTTGCCATTTTCGATTCATTTTCGAGACTCTGCTTCTTTAAAGAGCCATTTTTCTCCTTGCTGAATTTTCAGACGTCTGTTCTGTTCTAACTTTATTAAATTTAGGTTAAGGGATCTAAAACAGGGGGTCTACTACAGTGGTTTCCAAAACAGAAAGCTATCTGGAGTCATGATTTTTATAGAGGAAAACTTTATAAAAGTTACTTAATATACTTGTGTTTCATACTATAAAAAGAGTATGAAACACTTTACCTGTGCCTCACACGAGTCAGATCAAGGGTGTTCCAAGGGTCATTGCATCTATTCAAGACAGGGGCGTAGCCAGAAACTTTTCATGGGGGGGGGTTACGACTACTACAACTCATATATATGTATAGGTGTGTGTGATAATGTAGTGAAAAGTATACATCTTGCATGGCAAAAAATTCCTCATGGGGGGGGGTTATGACCCCCCTAACGCCCCCCCCGTGGCTACGCCCTGATTCAAGTTAAAGTGAGATTGGCAGTGACATACGCTAGTCTTCGAATTTCTTATGAAGACCAATGAGGCGCTCTCTTCGAAACGTTACTGAAGGAGGATGATTGTAAGACTGTGTTTTAGTAGGAGATTTGAACATAGAATTCAATTCCGATCCAGGATCCGATTTCATGACTGAAATGGGTACTTTAGATTTTCCAATGCGCACTCATCCAAAACATGTCACCGCTAGGGACCAAACAACAATGGATGCCATTTTCAGCGACAAAATGATGCGAACAGGAGTCTATATAGGAGCACTTACAGTTATCATTTTCTTCTATGTGGCAGAATGGATTGAATAGATTAAAAAAAAAAAAAAAACTGAAATTCTTCCAGCCGAATTTCCAGGAAGAATTTCAGATTTTTAAATTTTTTTTTTATTTTTTTCAGTTTTTACGAGGTTTTCTTATTAACCTTCGGCGAGTTCACGGAAGCTCTGTAAAAATGAGTTTCTCCTTCGGCAAGAGCTGTCAAACTGTAGGCTGCAGATGGCTTTGCATTTGTATGCATACCTCATTCATAGTAGTATTTAGCATATAGGTAAGAGCATATAGGTAAGAACAGTTTGCTAGTTGGGAAAAAAGAAATGGTGCTTTTTTTTTTTTTTTCCTTATCGGACTCTGGACTTGGCGAATGTACTATAGCGCAAGTGTCGAATGAATCCGATTATAAGTCACACTTTTAGGGTCCAGCATCTTCTCCATATCTCCAAGATAATTTTTTGTGTATTTATGGTTATTTTGGTGGTTTATTGAACTAATCGAACATTACGAGATTCAAATATTTTTTGTGCTCTCTTCCTAAGTTTTTGCTGCCTGTATACGGAATGTTTCAGAGTAGCTTTTTCCATCTGAAAATATTGGTTTTTACAGTTGCTACCGTGCAAAATTCTATCTTCACAGTCCACCTTTCTCATATTTAGACACGATTTTGATCCATTTTCCCGATTTATTTTTTTACTCAAAGATTGGGTGTTTTTTTCCACCAACAACTTAGGGACTATTTCTCATAGGGTGAGCTCTTTTTGAAAGCTTCCAGTCTTTTCATTCTTTAAAAAGTTTTACGCTCTCCCTCTCTCGGTTCCTGCTATCTACACATTGTTAACCCATTCGTGCCTGGATATTTTTGCGATTTTCTTCGATTTTTGCTAACACCAGCAGTAATTGATAAATTTCTGATGTCAACTTTTTGAACAAGGGATGATTTCATTTAAAATCATTATGTATTAAAATTGAAATGTCAACATCCTACTTGGCCATATTAAAATATTTTGTGGAATTGAGGTTCAGTACTCGCGAATAAAGGCTAGGAAAAATAAATAACGTTTTCGACTGATAGCGAAAATGCCGTCCCAAAAAAGGGACGCTAGGCATAAATGGGTTAATGTCTCACACTAATTAATATATGTATATTTATTTAAATTCTTGTGAAAGAATACAACACGCTGAGTGTTTGCGCTCAATTGTCGCTGTCACTTTTGAGAGTTTTCGTCAATTTTTATGATAACTCACTTTCTAAGGCGTTTTTAATAATTGTATAAGAAAAGCTCTTTCAATCAGAAATTTAGCCTGTTTATATCTGTCTTTCAGCAGTAACGGACTATTTTCCTTTTTGTCAGTTAGCACAAGTTTGATCATTTTTTGTGTACTTTTGGAAAGCTTTCACTCATTTCTGGAAATTTGTTTTCTCTTTCTTTGTGTTTGGTGAAATTTGGCGAAATGGGTCTTTGTTCATCAACGTCTAGTTTTTAGATGATGCCTAATATTCGCTTTCGCCTTGGATTGTAGGTTGCGGATGGCAGGCAGAGCATGATTACCAAATAGGCCCATAAGGCCCGGGCCTATAGTAAAAAAAGTCTAGGGGCCTCAAAACTACAATATTTGTTATTTGTACTTGTGGAATGGGATAGGAACAGGCTGCAGGGGGTCCTCGAAATGATAGTCGGCCTACAGTATTAGAAAGTGTTAATCAGGCCCTGATGGTAGGGGTGAAGGCTGATATCTCCTTCCTCGCATTGACTGTGTATTTATAGGCTACTGGAAGTACAGTGCTTCCATTTCGTGTGCAATCAGCCAGGTCTCACGTCTCTGCTCTTTACTTCCATTTCTACTGTCGTTTCAGACTGCGTTGGCACTACGCGATGACATTGGTTTAAGCCTACTAATTTTGGAATTTATTTTTATGGCTTCCCTTAGATATACTGTGCCACAATTTTTCGCTAATTTTGCAGAATTCCTTTTGCAATTTTTTGTGTCTTTTTGTATTGATTTCGGGCATCCATTGTTGCCGGTTCGATATTGCTCCTGCTTTTGATGGAATCTATATCTGCTGCGACTATGTATATAGGACTTGGACTTGTGAAGCATGCAGATGGGCTTCTTGACGCCTGGTTCTGTGTTATCTTATGGCAGATTTTTCCGTTTGACTTCTTGTCTTGAGTGTTCCATACACCGAAACTACCTTGAAGGTCATTCCATCGTTTTTAGTAAGTGTACGCTTATAGCCTATTCAAAAGTACCTTTTATTTTGAAAGTTGTGATTGGTTTTTAAATTTTGGCTATTACGGACTAGCAATGCTCGTGCGACGCGAAATGGGTCTGCTTCGCTTGACAGCCTGTCTCTATCTTGTGTCGTAAGAATCCCTCATTATAGTTATTTCACTCAATGAAAATATGGGATATTTAGCACAATATCTCGCATCTTTTTACAGATATTTAGGATTGTTTTGCTGCATTGGCTTTAGCAGTGTAAAATAGCATTTTTATAGTCCATATTCCTAATTTTTAGACGATAATTTTGATCTATTTAACAAATAAAATTTTTCATTTAAAGAATGGATGCCCCCCCCCCTCTTTAGGGCTATTTCTCATACGGCAAGTTTGTTTTTGAGAGCTTCGGGTCTTTTTATTCGATAAAATATTCATAGGCGCTCCGCCTTGGATCTTGTCTGCCCATCAGTGGCGGCTTGTGACCTGTTTCAGTGGTGGGGGCCCGAAAAAAATAGTGCCCATTAAAATCGCGAAAATATATATAAATATAGAGCAACCTATCCCCACGTGCACACAGCGTAAGTATTTAAAATTTCTCAAATGACAAATGATTATCAAAATGACTATACAACTTTTGCTATTTTTTACCTAATTATGTTAAATTGAAAAGTTTACTTTATTCCTAAACAAAAAGCCACATTTGATTATTTAATATTTATGTTCTTTATAGCTGCCTGTTCATAATTTTTAGATGATTTATCTATTTTAAAATCAATATTAACCTATATAAAAAAGACATTTATACATCGCTTTTCGTAAATCAAGAAAACAAAACAGAAAAATATCTGTCTGCACTGTAAATATACGATCACGCAAATAAAAAATGATATCCTCCTAAGCGGAAAATTTCGCCAATAGCTACCGATTGCCGAAATTTCCCCGTACGGTCGAGTAGATCACCGTGCGAGGGCCCGAAGATCTGGGCCCCGAAGACAGCGCCCAATAACCCGTTTGGAAGCCAAGTTAATTCCGCGCCAATATGGCTTTTGTGCTCAATGCCAAATATGTCAACCCGGTGAACAGAGAAAAGACGCCCAATTCAGGGCAAGCCCGCCCAGGGCCCATGCATGGTTTAGATAGGGGGGGGGGGGAAATCGTATAGCGATCGCTTTTTAAGTGCTTTTTTTTAATGGATAGTATTAAAATAGAGTAAAATGCGTGCATTTTTTCAATTAAGGTAAATTGTTGAAAGACTGGTCTTGAATAATAGGAAGATACTTTAAAGTAAATAAAAAACACACATAAGATGTTAAAGGTAAGAAGATACGTACGTTTCGGCCAAAAATTGTTTTGGCCTTCCTCAGTCCAAGCCCTTCGTCACAAGGAACACAGAGAACTGAAAAGAGATCTCTTTTCAGTTCCCTGTGTTCCTTGTGACGAAGATCTTGAGCTGACGAAGGCCAAAACAATTTTTGGCCGAAACGTACGTATCTTCTTACCTTTAACATCTTATGTGTGTTTTTTACAATTTTTTTTTATTTACTTTATCGTTTAACACCAGTAATTTGAGTGTTTTTTCCGAGGAAGATACTTTGATTTAGACGGTGGTTAGTTGGTGGGGCTAGGCCCCTCTGGCCCTTAATGACGAGCCGCCACTGCTGCCCATTGTTAATGTATCACACTTTTAAAAAAATTCCTGTTAAGGAATATGACAATCAAAATGTTTGCGAACTTCGCAGAGCTCTAAAACGATTTTTACGAAAACTCATTTTAACTCAAGATTGAATTGTTTTAATTTTTGTGAGTTGGACAATTTTGGTCGATTTTTTATCTACTTTTGGCACTTTTTCAGGTATTTCTGGAAGCTTATTTTCGCAGGTCTTTCTTGACGAACGCGTGGTTTGCAAGTGGGGCCTAATATGTGCCTCCGCCTTGGATAGTAGTGTGGGGATGGTAGGCTGAAGGCTAACATATTATATTCCGTGCTTGACTGTGTATTTATAAGCTATCTTAAGTACAGTTCTTCAAGTTGTGGTGCAATCAGACAGATCTCCCGTTTCTGCTCCTTCCTGCCATTTATTGTTGTTTCAGGCTATGTGGCTCACTGCTGGTGTAAGTTACCAACTTTTGGAATTGATTTTTATTGCTTCCCTTAGGCACACTATGCAACAATTTTCGATAATTTTCTCAGAATTGCTTTTGCAATTTTCTTTGTCATTTCATAATTTATTAAAATGACAAGGCAGTTGGCTGTGCGGCACAGCCAGCTGCCGTCAAAAAAGGTCTCTAGATCTGTGGCACGCGATGAATGTTTCGATGGTCCGCCATCTTGCTGGTAGTTTAGTCGAGCGATGACAACATCTGCCCCTTTTTCAGCATTGGGCAATCTATCCAGCTGTTCTCGCATTCTTCCATGTTTCAGCAGATGTCAGTGCTGTTAAAAATAATCTTTTGACGGGAAATGACGTGCTAAAACGTAAAGGATTCTCGTCGAGCTATGTCACCCGCCACTGTTTTTATGGAAATCAAATCTATTCTTCGTGACTGGCAACAGTCCAAACGTCAAAAGTTTGGTGTTCCCAGAGCGGGAACACTTTGCTTTAAAGGGTTAAGCGCTAATTAGTGAAGTTGTAGCGAGGCATCTCTACCCACTGATTTGTCCCATTGGACTATTTCGGCAGACAGGCAAGCATGCTGGTGAGAGTGTCGAACGTCTCAGATTCTAATAAATATCTTCGTCTTGTTCGAGCCCCAATTTCTGTCCATTTTCTAGATTCATATTTTTAGCCGAAATGGTGATGTATTGACGGATGGCCGGTTTTATTTTTCCCGGATTCCTTTTTGAGAAATTCGACTATAATTATTCTTTAGATATTTTATGCTCTATCTCATCGTTTCTCCTGTGTATGTATAGGGTTGATGTCGTCTTGTTCTGGCTGTTCTAAATTGACATTATTAGTTTGTTGTATTTTGTTGTTGTCATCACTGAATATATTAGATATACAAAACGTGAGCGTATTTTCATGATGACTCCTATCCCGCTGCTATTTTTGTTGAGTTTTGGAGAAAAGCTTTGTTAGGGCATGTTCGTTTGACTTTATCTGAATACTAGCTGAAGTACCCGTTCTTCGCACGGGAATGAATGGACTTTTTGATATTACGATTTGTGGTGATTACTATTCATTGTAATAAACAGATATAGCAAAGTGGATATCGCGTTATATTGTGTCCAATAATCATGCATACCGAATTGCAAGGCAATCGTTTGTACGGTGCAGAAGGCCATGCGGCGTAGCGCAATCTAGTGGCGAGTTTTAGCAAAACGGATACGGCGAAAATATTTTTCGCATTCAGATATCGATGTATACGAATTTTCATGACTATCGGCTGGACAGTCCTGAAGTTCATGTGTTGACGCGACATCTAGTGGCAAGTTATAGGAAAATGGAGAGCGCCAAACTCTTCCCCGTTTTCAAATATCTATGTATACCTATTTTCATAGCGATCATTTGCACAGTCAAGAAGTGATACACTGCAGGGCCATCCAGTGGTTCAATAAAGTAATGATTTGCTACAGCGCCGTCAAGTGGCGAGTTATAGCAAAATGGATAACGCCAAAATATTCTCATTGTTCAAATAGCTATGTATACTGATTTTCATAGCGACCGTGTTCAACTATCTATGTATACCAATTTTCATAACGATCCTTTGCACAGTCAAGAAGTGATACACTGCAGGGCCATCTAGTAGTTAATTAAAGTAATGATTTGCTACAGCGCCGTCAAGTGGCGAGTTATAGCAAAATGGATAACGCCAAAATATTCTCATTGTTCAAATAGCTATGTATACTGATTTTCATAGCGACCGTTTGAATGGTCAAGAATTTGGCCTGCTGCAACGTCATCTAGTGGCGACTTAAAATAATAATGCATTGCAGTGTCATCTAGTGGTGAGTAACATCAAAAGGAACGCAGTTAGAATATATTCTTCGTGCTCAAATGTGTAAGTATAAAAAATTTTTGCCGAGCGGTCGAACGGTATAGAAGTTGATGCTTTTCAGCGCCATTTAGCGGCAAGTTACAGCAAAATGGATAGTGAAAAATATTCTCCGTGTTCTAATATTCGCGTGTACCAAATTTCGTCGAAATCGGTTGGACGATATTCGCATAGCAAACGGCTAAACAGAATATAATTCGTCGTTCTGCTGCGCCACCTGGTGGTAAGTTAGAGGAAAACGGATAGCATAAAAAGCTTCTCCATGATAAAAGACTTAGGTGAACCAAATTTCATGGTGCAACGGTGCTGGAGTTTCTCAACCTCATACACTCATACCAACATTCATTTTTATCTATAACCAGTGTCATTATATATCCCAGTCTCAAATAAAATCCAGTTTCAAATCTAAGCCTCGCCAAAGTGCCAACATACACCATTTTGCAAGCGTTTTTTTCAGGAAATCATTCGAAGCATTGACTTAGCAGCAATAATATATGGGAAATGGTTCGACCGCGAAAAAGTAAAGCAAGCCTTTATTTGAAAAGTTGAATCCCTTAATACAGCCGAATTTTTTAAAATTATCAACTATAACGTGTTTTATTCCTCATTACTCCGATGTACTAAATGAGAAGCTTTCAATTTTCTGAAATTTGGCGGAATTCCCCCAACTTAAATCAATGTACTCATTTGGCGAGAATTCTGGAGATAGATCAATTGAAATCCCTTAATAACTGCATTATTTCTTCACGGATCATTAAAATTTAACGCTGTATTCTAATAAAACGTTTGCACTTGTTTTCAAAAATCTATTTCCTTAAGCTCTCAATAAATTGCGCCAAGCTGAAATCTGTGCAAACCGCTAGAACTCACTTTCACAAAATCGGCATTTGAGCCATTTTATTTTTTCGCCAAACTAAAATAATTTACCTATTAGCCTCGGAAATCTTCAATTCTTATTGTTTTGCGTGTAAAGCATTACATTCCTGCTCTGATTTCCCATGCACACGATATTATAATTAAAAAAAAATAACCTTACGAATATAAACTAACAAAAAAATAATCATTATTATTCTTTTATTTTTACTTTGAGAATTTAAAACATTTTATTCGGCAAAATCGCCACACATGGCAACCACGATCCTTATTTCACACTTTTTTCACTACAGGGGTTACAATTACGGAAAGATTTTTGCGTGAAGAGCATAAAAAATCTCTTAAATTCCGGGAACGGGTGGACTTTCAAAGTTTTAAAGTGGACTATGAGTTATTCTATATTATTTTACATATCTGTACTAAATTTCAGGCCGATAGGTCCATTTTTGTGGATTTGTATACGAATCAAATCCACAAACAAACAAACAAACAAACAAACAAACAAACAAATAAACAAACAAACAAACAGAATTTCATTTTTATTTATAAGATTATAATGTTTTACAACTACGCGAAGTTGGTTTCTTTTGTTTTCATGTTTTGGCAAGTTTCCACGAGTCTTTCCAAATGGAGTTTGCTGAAATGTGTTCCATTGGATGAACGCGGAAATCACATAGGATGCCTAATATTAAAAAATAAAAATAAAAAATTCCTGTAAAATAAAAAACATTGAACCTTATCCAAGGATTGAAGGGATATTTTATTTTGTTTCGGTTGCATTATTTCGCCCTCGTAAGAATAGGGCTTGAAACTGTGAGTCATGTTAACAAGCCTATGGGCTCCTCCTCGCTATTTTATTGTCGTTTAACACTCTTTAATGGTATGTTGAAATATTTTTTAAGTATAAAAACTAAACTGTGTCCATCTTTCCGAAGTTTAGAAGAGATTTTGTGAGAATTTTTCCCTTTTATTTATAAACCGTAATCTAGGTGTAGCTCTAGCATTCAACTGTTCTTGCGAGAAAAGAGGGACAATTGGTGAAACTGAAAAAGACAACTCAACGTCCCTTTTGTCATTTTATTGCTCATTACTAGCATTTGGGATTTTGTGGATACTTCCTACGTAAACGGCTCCAATTTTAACAAGAGCTACTTTTAGGGCCCATATTGCATTTCTTTAACAGGTCTGTTTATTCGTGGGTTCTTTTTTGTCTCGCATGCATTAAAACAGCTATTATCGGGTTCTCTTTTGTCTTGCTATAATTGAGTTACACGTAGCTGCAAGAGCAAGGCGTGAGTGGGTGACCAAGACAAAAGGCTTCGCTGATTTTATGTCCTTCCTGAGTATTTCGCATTCCGTTAATACGTTGGTGTAAACTTTAAATGTCTTATAGTCCAAAAATTACTTATAGGGTCTTTGATGCAGTTAATCACATATTTATAATTAATTTTCTTACAGTTAATTCACACATTTATAATGACTACTGTTTTCCCTTTACCTATTCTAAATTGAATCCTCTTTACCATTTTTAAATCTCCATTCTATCCATAATGCTATTTAACTTTTTCTTAAAATACTTTGCATTTTTTAGCATTGGCAATATAATTTGTTGGTGCCTTTAGTCTGAGAATTCATTTTGTTTTCTTCGTTTCCACGGGGGTTTTACTAATTTTGCCTAGGTTACATGTTATCTCTATGCATCCCGCCCTGTGACGTGCCACATTTAAATTTTGCATACGCATGTAAGGCGCAGAGTTTCTTTGCATTTTTACAATCTGGCGATTTCTTTGGCGACAGTTCCTTTTAACGATCAGCTCCATCGCCAGGTTGGCGTTCGGTTCTCAGACCTTTTTCACACACACTTCACGCTTTGGTCTCTGCCCTGTAGGGTCACGTTTCATGTCGCTATTTTGCCAGCCACCGCACTTACCGCATATAATTTGTAATGACTGATAATGTCAATAAAATATAGTACAATTGCCTATCGGCATGGAGTTCCGGGTTATTGCTAACTTCCACTATACCACAGAATAGAATAAATTGACGACTTTCTCGGGTGTAAATTGTCTACCATTGGAAACTACACCATAGGGTCCGTCATTGCACGGGTCGAACAGCCATTTTAAAGGAATTTTCGAAAATTCCCTTTTTCCTTCTAACTAGGAATTGATTGTGGTCACTTTGCAGTGTTTGCCGCAGGGGTGAAACCTCACTTCGTTTTATTCATAACTAGCGCAATAAACATAAAACATTTGGTTTTGGAGGGGTCCAA